>JAMKPZ010001172.1:0-72638 GCA_024699675.1 Amphibolis antarctica
ATAATTTTTTAAATTTTTTTAATAGAAAATAAATAAAATAAGTAAAAAATAATGTATAGTATTTATTATAATAATGTAATGATAATATTTTTTTTAAGTTATGATGAATAATAAATCAAATATGTAATAGAATAATAAATAATATTTATTATATATTAATGTGATAATGATATTTTTAAGAATTGTGATAATTTTTTTTAAGAATTGTCATATCTAATGAATAGTAAAAAATGTAAAAATTATTTGATAAATAATACTGTAAAATATTGTGATATATAGTAAAAAATATAATTACATAGTAATAAATACCTAAACAAACAGGATCGTAGTGCTTGGTACGGGTTAAAACAACTTTTACAAAAAACCAAACAAACATATATACATGATTTTGTTCATAGCATACACTTTTCTTAGTTTTTTTTGTAAACGAAATGGGGTTTCAAATTGCTCCTCAAGGTTCATCTTACTCTTTCTATAAAAGATATATGAAACTCACATAAACACTCAAAGAGAGTTTTTTTTTTTACTCCCAACTTTTGAGAGTAAAAAAAGTAATTTTTACAAGAATAATTTTAAAATAGAATGAAAGAAAAGCTTAATTTTAATAATAAAAAGAATAAATTAAAGAATATACATGTTATCTGAGTATTTTTGAAAATTAAAAATAAAAAAATAAACAAAACCTCAATCTTCCACAAAACCCTTCCACGATTTCGACTTTCTACAAAATCCTTTTAACAAATGTATACTGACATATATATTTTAAATTTAGCATTTAAAATATCATTTATAATAAAATATACTTATATTAGTATGCATTATATAAACACAAGTACATATGTCAAACTAATTTTTTACTCAAAAACACTCAAGTTTTCCTAAGTAAAAATTAGAGGTGTCAACCAACATACATGTAATCTTTGAAGTACATACATCAAAGTAATCTTTTAATTATGTTGTGTTGGTTAATGACACAATTTGATTGTATTAGAATGTAATGTACTAAGAATGTATGAAAATTTTTATAATAATGATGATTTATGAGAATTTATAAAGAATTAACACTACAGTAATGACCTCATTAAAAATGGTACATTGAAAACAAATTTTTAATATACATGATCTTTACAAATTGATACATTTTTCATTACGAAGTGGTTTCAATATATCATTTTACAAAATAATATACTAAATTTATAAAAACTTCAATAAATTTGAAAAAACTCCTTTAACTCCAACTTCAACTTTATATATACTCTTAAGTATCATTATTAATATACAAACTTCAACGTATAAACTTTCACTAAATTAATTATCATGCAACTCAACTTTATTTATTTCACCATTCTCAACTTCAACTCTGTTCAATTTTCAAAGTTAACTAAAGCTTTTCTCAAATGTACCCTAAGTGTCGTGCTCCTACCAAATATAATTCTGTCAAAACAACTTCAAGTGTAGTATTAAAAAAATTAATATATCGGGCAAAATTCAATGTTTATCATGAGTCTCATCTATTTTGAGTCACATATAATTCATAGTTTTCATTGATAAATATGCATTACTATACATTAAGTCCATCTTCTAAATACTGCAAAATGATATTCACAGTTGTCATGCTCCTTTAGAATTATTCTGAAAAACTCTACTCAAAAATAATTTAAAATTTTTTACAGCCCACAAGTTAATTAATAGAATGTCCTATTCTACATTTTAAGGGAGATTCCTCTTTAAAATGTCTGTTTGGTGAATATTACAAAAGAGTTGGGGGGACGAAATCTAAACCCCAAAAGTAGAAATTATATGGAAAATGAAAATGAACCATAGAATTAGGCTCACTAGAAAATAAAAAAGAAAAGCAGCTCGAAAGCCCATAAAAACTACACAAGTTTATAAAATGAGAAGTTCGAGACCAATTCTAAAAATTTACACCTGATCTGAAGGATATCTGAATGGTCGTGATCCAGTTCCGTCCACCACAAAGAGTATGGTCACCTGTGTGAATAAAAGGCAAATTAAAAATCCACTTGTCAATGTACCGATAGAGTCGGACCACCAGCCTAAAGAGGATTTGTGTTTTTGTAATTAATCAAAAATGGTGGAAAATGACAAAACTTTTGACTTATTATTCCCCACAATTTCACATAATTTCCTACCATTTTCAAAAACACAAACTTCCCTAAAGATCTGACCAAGTTGAAGCATCATCTTCTTCCTCCACCGAGGTCTAAAAAGTTCTCTTCCACCACATGCACATATGTGTCTTGCATTTGTCCGAGATTCAAGTCCTAATGTTGGTAAAAGTTGATACCTACATTGCTCATTTGTTTTGGGTTATTCTAAGACCCAAAAGTTTATATATAGGTATCAATATTTTGCAAATTTTACAAACCTATGCCTTAATCTGTAAATGATATTAAAAGTAATTTTACAAACAGTGTTAAAGTTACGTAATAAATTATGATGTGAAAGTTTGAATAAAAGAGTTTGTATAATAATAATGATATGTAAAAATTTATAGAGAACTAAAATGGCTTATTTCCAAACATACCTCAAATCACACTAATAACTTCAACTCCTGCACCAGAAGCCAATTTTGCTGTCTAAAAAGAAGACAAAAAATGTTATGGAAGAGGTATATAACTCAATCGTACATCTACCATTACTGACTTTTCCATTATACTTGAGAAAATCCTGAACCCTAATCCCATCCTCTACCACACATCCAATTTCGAATTACATTTCCTATGACCAATTTCATTATTCATTGTTGCTAGTTTGCCTTGTCCATTTCAACAAAACTTTCTATTAAGAAATACCAAGTAACTTCAACCACTTCACATTGAAAAGCTATGAAGAATTTCAAGAATTGGTATCATGTGTTAGTGGGTGCAGAAACTTTTAAGGTAAATGGATATGTGTGTATGGATCCACCCTATACATATGTAATGACTATATTAATGAACATTAAATTTTCTTCTAACAATTCTGGTTGAGATAATATCACACCAGTGCATACAAAATAACATAGTATTTGTATTATAGAACCCACAATATATCTTAACTTCTGCAGAAAATGTACATTTGACTAATAGTTCTGTAATAAAAACCATACAAAAATGAAAATGTTGCATGAACAAGCCATAAGAAAATCAACCAACACAGCTAAGGTTGGTCAGGATATATTTTGTTTTCATATAAACTTCTTCAAGATTCAAGTTCTGCCATTGACAACAAACTAACATTTCAAAATCAAAACTCTGCATGGACAGTAGCTAAGCTTGATTACAAGGAAAATATGCAAGTACATATTTCCAAAAATAGAGAAATTATTACAATGATGGCATAATAAAACCCAACTAGCATTTGCAGACAAATTAATAAGTTGCATACAGCACATCTCAGAAAAGCATGAGAAACTTTTCTCCCAACAGGTAATAAAATTCGGTTGCAAATGAAATAGAAATACAATGGATAAAGTAACCGAGTTATTTCTGTGATTTGACTTACTTCTAAACATACTGGTGGGAATAGGTATATTGATTTCTGATATTGCAGATAAAAATATTGGAATTTCATCCAAACATTCCTAAACAAAAATCATGATGGTATATACTTAGATGGACATAACATTTATAAAAATAATACTTATAATTTATAATAAATGGTAATGGTAAAATTATAAAAGATGTTATTCAAAGGATTAAAGTAGGATGGATAAAATGAAGAAATTATAAAATGTTATGTAATAAGAAGGTACACTTAAAATTAAACGAAAAATTCTATAAAACTACTATTTGCTTAACCATACTTTATGATTCAAAATGCTAAAAAATAAAATATAATTATACACAAAAAGTTAATATTGCTGAGATATGCGTACTTAAATGGATGAGTGATAATACCATAAAAGATAAACTAAAAAAATAATTTTATTAGAAATAGAGTAGAAGTTAAATCAATTGAAGATAAAATAAAAGAAAACCAGTTTAGGTGATTTAGTTATCATACCCTTAGAAGATCAAAAAATACACTAGTGAAAAGAGGAAGATTAATATAGAATAAATTAAACAAAGCACAGACAGATTTAAAATTACTTAATTAGGAATTGTAGGAAAAGATTTAATTTTTATAATTTAACTAAAAATTTGGCAATAGAAATAAATGAAAGAAAATAACACGTGGTTGACCCCACCTAATGAAATTATGACTCAAATTATTATTATTTTTATTCCTAAAAGAAAAATCGACATTAAAAAAATGAACATGATGCTATGCCAATAAAGACAATCAATAAGAATGTAGTCATTTATGCAACGATCACCAGTAACCTCTGCAAGAGCAAGAACCCTTGCTGAAATGATGAAAGCGACTTGAATCTCGCAATATGATTTCATGATCAACAATCTTGGAGATAAAGATGAAGGCACTATGACAGTCCCCACAAACACGGAGGTTCTTTGTTATTCGAATGGGTGTTCCAGGTGAGAACGTTAGGATGCCAAAAGCAAGAGCCAACTTTTCACTGTGCTCAGCAAGAAGAGAGCTCTTCTCCTCCTCATCTACATCATGCAGAGCAAATACTGTCTGTGGCACATAACCAATAGCTTTTATTCGCTGCATTAGATCCATGAGGAGGGCATAAATTTGCTTGGACTGTGGGTGTGATCTATCCCCCACATAAAAAGTGATAGTAGATGTACCCTTCTGTCCCTGGATCCAACTGCAACCAGGTCTCTTCTTTATGCCACAGTTCTTCATCAAGCTTCTTATCTTGGCCACATCTTTCCAACGACCAGCATTTGCATATATATTGGAAAGCAGTGTGTATGGCCCATCACTTTCAGAGTCCTGCTCCACAATTTTCTGTGCAGCATATTCGGCGAGTTCCAAATTATTGTGTATCCTACAGGCACCAAGTAATGCCACCCACACAAACACTGGGGGTTTCATGGACATTTCAAGTACCAAATCCCGAGCTTCGTGCAAACGACCTGCACGACCCAAAAGGTCAACCATACAGGCGTAATGTTCAACACCTGGAAGCATACCATGATCTCTCTTCATGCAATGAAAATATTCCAACCCCTGTCGGACCATGCCAGAATGACTGCACGCATAAAGTACAACCAGAAAGGCAATGCTATCTAGTTCAAGACCAGCTTCCTGCATCTTCTCAAACATGAGTAATGCATCTTCACCATGACCATGCATACCATAACCAGTCATTAGAGATGTCCAGGACACAGAATTTTTGGTTGGCATCGTACTGAATACCTTTCGAGCTGCACCTATGTCACCACACCTAGAATATGTATCGATAAGGCTATTGAAAACAAATACCATTGAAGCATTGTAATTATGCCGGATAACATAAGCATGAATCTGTTTACCAAAATGAAGTGCTGATAAACGAGAAGATGCCATCAAGGCACATGATAGTGTAAAATCATTAGGATAAACTTCAGACTCCATGAGCATCTTCCGGAAAAGCTCAAGAGCAGTGTTTGCATCTCCATGTTGAGCATATCCACCAATTATAACGGTCCATGACACAACACCCCTATTGTACAATGGCATGGCATCAAACAGTGTCTGAGCGGCAGTAAGATTCTTGCATTTTGCATACATGTCTATCAGTGAATTTGGCACCATGAGCTCTTCTCCATCATTATAATTGTCATTTATGTTGACAAAGCATCTTTTGAGGGCATAGCTGTGTGTTTCCATCCCTTGCTTAAGAGCACCAACTGAAGCACAAGCAGACAAAAGTGAAATAAGAGTTACAGCATTTGGTCTTGACCTTGATAGTTGCATCTGGCGGAAAACATCAATGGCCTCATGTGCACAGCCAGTCTGAGCATAACCTGAGATCACTGCAGTCCATGTAACAACATTCAATGCTATGTTCTCTTCTTGCATCTTATTGAACAGTGCAAACACGTTAGTGAAATCACCACTTTGTGAATAGCCAGACACCATTGTATTCCATGATACAACATCCTTGACCTCCATGGCATTAAAAACTCTAAGAGCGTCAGACATCACTCCACACTTGGCATACATGTCCACAATTGCATTTCCAACAAATACATCAAAGAATAGTCCCCCTTTCAATGCAAAACAATGGATTTGCCTTCCGTGGGAAGATGCTCTCATTGAAGCACAAGCTGGAAGAACATTGACAAGGCTTATGACATCAAGTTTTCTTTCACCAACAGGAGTGTTTGTTGTTGCCATCTTTCTGAATGTTTCAAATGCAAGGTGCATTCTACCCTTTTGCACATAAGCAGCAACCACAGAATTCCAAGAGACCACATCATCAATTCCTCTATGACAAGTGTTGTCAAAAACTTTAAGTGCTTCCACCAAGGACCCACAATGAGCATACATTGCTATGAGAGCATTGCATACAAAGACGTTAGATTCAAATCCATCTTTACAAATGATAGCATGGACAGAGGATCCCCAACAAAAACAAGACAGATCCCCGCAAGCCTTGAGAAGAAGTGGGAAGGTGAAATGGTCAGGATTTATCCCAAGATGTTGCATGCGACAGCAAAGTAAAAGAGTGTGGTTAAGGTAACCCTGCTGAATATGTTGCCTAATGAGGTTATTCCACCACAAGACTGAATTACAAGAGAGAATTTCCAATGCATTGTGGGCTTCATGAAGTGCTCCACTAGATAAATATGCAGCTATAATGTTGTTTCTCAGATATTCCTGTAATGAAGAAACACATGGTTTCTGCAAGCTGAGAAGGCCATTCACAAGAGCTTGTTGATGGATGCTCCTGAATTGATGTAAAGACTTGCATTCCTTAAGCAAAAAGATAAAATCCTCTAGGACCAACTGTGCTGTTAAAACAGTGCTTGAATAGCTATTAGAGAAAAATCGTAGTAAAGTTTTCACTGTAATCTTTGACAACAAGATTGTCATTTGCTAATTGAGTGCACTTGAACCGGCACACAGTCAAAATAACTGCAAGCTAAAGAAAATGGAATAAACTCACAAAATTGCAAATAGCACACTAACATTAAACTAAAAAATCATATAAATATGGATAATATTTTGGTGTAAAAAATTGCAATGAAGCAGGTAATTTCTTTGAATGGGTAAAGCACATAACCATTTTGCACCAATAACTAGCCATCTTTTAGTTTAGCAACTGTCAATTTTTAGTGAAAACAGCACAAACACAAATGTACAATAACAAATAAGAACTAAAGAATGATCATCATCTTCCTAATTGTCCAAACCGTCTATGGTTTTCTTGGAAAGGAAAGTAAAACACCAATCAGAAATGGAAACTAGCAACCAATCAAAAATCAAAATACAGTGGAATGAGACTATCCCAGATTTACCCATAATTCATCAAGGCCAGCACAAAATTGGTTTTGTTGATACAAGGGGGTTGGAGAGAAGAGTTTTGGAGGGGTTTGCCAGCACTAGGACTTTCTTCATATTTCATTCTAAACAATTGTAAACCTTATTCTCTATAAAGTTCATTCTCATGCAAACAAAAGATATAATAAATATATCCTAGAAATTATTGTCTGACAATTGAGCAAAGCGTTTTTTATTTTTGTTGCAGAGAGGTACAAAAAAAACACAGTAGTTCTCAGGTTGTAGATCATTTCAGCCCCTATGTAGATAACATAAATAAAATTTTGATAATCAATTAAACTGGTGATAATCAATGGTAGCTTAGGTAAAATCAAATTTGCAGCTCTGGCAGAGTTAGAAAATTTGCTGGGAAAAATAACTTATCATCAAACTAAATGCCAAAACTTTTGAGATCATGATCACAAAATCCAAAGCATGCCAACAATTTCAAATGCCACTAACACATCATTTTCAAAATTAAATTCCAAGAAAATTAAAATTTTATTTTTTCCTTGACAAAGATACATTTTTGAAGCATTATATGATTACATCATTAACACTATCAAATACATATTACTCAATGAAAGTTGCATTTTTTAAGCATTCTATGATTACTTCACTAACACTATTAAATATGTATTTATCAATAAAAGTTACTGGATTATCATGATTGCAAATTCCAAACATGACAACTTCAAAAGCCATCAACACCATTTTCGAAAATATATTCCAACAATAAGTAAAAAAATTACAAATTTTATCGATAGTGATTTTTTTGAAGCATTTTATGTTTGCTTCATTACTAAAACAATCAAATACAAATTTCTCAGTGAATGTCACTTGACTATAATTCATCCAATCAATTCACATTTAATTTTAGTGTCTCTGTTCTGAAGCTCACAGTCAAATCAACCAGCATATGATAATGGGAAATAACAAGTGATACAAGGATAAAAATCAATAAGTAATTGTGAAGGTAGATAATGACAGAGGTGAAAATCTTATTCATTCGTGATTACTAAACTACTGTAAATGAATATTACATAACAGAGTAAAATACATTAATTTGAATATGGGATTATCACCTTATTATTGATAGATGATAATCCTAATCAGTGTTGACACTCCCACTCAAGCCAAAACGTTTAATTTGCAACAGACTAAATACAACTTTGTTTTTAAAAAACATGCTCAAATACAAATAGAACTAAAGAAATAACTAAATGGGAAAGCAGACAGTTGTAATAGGCATAAGCCATGAACGAATTGTAGTAATTGCTATTGATAGAGTATTTCCATACTAAATTATGATTATGTATTATAAGAGTTATTGGATATTCATTCATCAAATTCCTATATATATGCATGCTCTAACAATCCTTTTCATTTTCTCATATCACATTATATCAAAGTCAGGTTCTAACCCTAGATCTCCCTTGTTTGAGTTGGACAGGTGCTATCCACACTGTTGGTGACTTAAAACTGTCTGGTTGTGTACCTAGACAGTGTTTGTGAAGTGAATTGCCATTGTTTTCAATCCTGTGGGATTGATCAGATCTGAAAAGTACTGTTTTGGATTGTAAATGGACTATTCTTGGGATTGATCAATTATTGCATCAAGAGAAACATTGATCACTAATCTTATTGGCACATTTGATAAGTTGAATGGTAAGAATTACCTCCTGCAGGCAATAAGCCTTTCGATCTTCATTGCTATACAAGAAAATTGAAGCATCTCATAGATCATCCTCTTGATGATAAACATGATAGATACAAAGAATGATATGCAAATAATGCAACATTAGTTTCATGACTATTGAATAGTATGGAGCCCCAAATTGTGCATGGTGTTATGATACTTCATCTGACCAAGGAAATTTAGGACACTGTAGATTAACTATGAGCATGAAAAGAATATCTTCAAAGCATTTGAGGTTTATGAGCAACCATTTACACTATAACAAGGTGACATATCAGTCCTAGAGTTCTATGCTTCTCTCCATTCTCTGTTAGATAAGCTTGATAGTTATCAAATGTAGACTATTGACGTTAGTAAGATGCATTAGTAACAGGATGAGCTTATAATGGAATTTTTCTCCAATCTCTATTATGATGTCACATCATAGATTCATAAACAAATTTTGAGAGCTAGCATTGTTCTAAATCTCAACACCACATTTTCTACAGTTCCAAGGATTTCTGTCACCACTTTAGCATCTTCTACAGATCAATCTACCTATTGGTAGCTTCATACCTTTCTTTTTTAAGTGGAAGATGGATATATTATTAATAGAGATAAGACCTCTTTAAATAAAGGCTACAAGACATGACAAAGGACGCTTAGTGGGACTAAACTCACTTACAACATAAACTAAGAACCTCTAATACATACTTAAACTCTAACAGTCTCCCTCAAGTTAGAGCATCAACAATATAATATAGCAATATTGACTCATACATAACAAATTAATAAGGAAATACATAACAAACAGAAATTTAAAAGTAGTAGCAATATTGTGTAAGGAATATAACAAACATCAGCAGCAATAAGAAGTGAATTTTTATATAATTTTCCTCATTATTTATCTAATAAACAAATAACTCATTGAAAAATCACAAACATCATTTAAACCAGGGGACTACTTTAAATAGATGTTAAATTGTTAATTACCCTATCTGACTGTCTCTGAAAGTCAACCCATTCGATAACATTACTCCATAAAGTATTGAACCATTGAAAAAAATCACAGTGCTCGGATTTCAACCAGGCAAAGAAATTAAATCAATGTTTTCTAAGAATAAATATAAACTCCAATACTAAATTTTCAAATAATAATATTTTCAATTTCTAATTTGAATTAAGCATCCTTCATGACAATCAATAACGCAAGATCTAAAAAATCAATAGTATTATAAGACATTAGATATTACACTCAACACATAAAAATTAAAATAAATGTACAGCTAAGAAAAGTACCAGCCAACATCCCATGAATGAGACACTGAGGTCTTCTCCCTTCCACTTCTCTCTGATGAGACAATTGGACTGAGACATTGGTACAGTGGGATTCTTCACTATTAGATTTAGGGTGCATTTAGTCCATCAGGTGTCAACCAAGTCACAGATTGGGGCATGGGACTGAAGCAATAGGGGGTTGAACATGGGAATTTGGAGCTGATACAGTGATACTCTTGTGTGCTGCCATCATGCTACTCACCAACTATCAACCACAACTTGTGTGAAAACTTGACGAACTGTTGGGAGGAGGGGGCAGAGAAGTTTTTCGAGTATGGTTAATTTTTTTCTTTCTTTACCCTGTTTGCAACTCATATCTCATCTTTTCTGCTTCTTGAGTTATATATGTAGTGTCTAGCTATAATTAGATGTTTCAAACTTTCCTTTGATGGACAGCAATTTAGCTTAGCATGCTCTGTAAGCTGCAAGAGGCCAAAGGAACTGATCATGTAAAAATTCAGCAGTTTTATGAATATAAATACAGGAGACAAAAGCAGCACATCATCTGAAAACATTTACACATACTGCATAAAGAATGTGCTAAATTTCACCATCATCCATTTGCACATGGAATGCAATTTCAATACCTGTCAGTAAATTTGTGCTGACGCATTTTGGGTTTTACACATGGTAAAATGGCATTGGTAAGTAAATCAATGAATGCAAAAGTTCATACCGATGTCATCAAAATGTTCTGTTAGACAAAGTTGTGTTTTATCATGCTTTGGATGGACCATGACATGTTTTCTCCTGGAAAATGCAGATTCCTTCTCCCACTTCTCCACTCTTCCCCTTTTGTCACTCTCTCCTTTCTACACTCTGCCGGCAATCCTTCTTTGCCAACAACAGCCCTTTCTGAAGCATTTCATCTCTCCAGCAACAATTTTTCTCTTGTAAAACAACAAAAATAATTATTGTTACGGCAATCCTCTCCCTACTTTTTCAAATTTAAATATATCTTTTTTTATTGATTCTTTAATATAGATTTTATGTTTTATACTTAGATCTGTTAAAATCTATCCAGCTTTATTAAATCTAAGACACATTAATATTGCATATATTTTGAGAGAATTACTTAACACACATAGATCTAATATAATTTTTTGTGTATTTTAGTTTGTTCACTGATTTTCATCTTCTCTTCAAAACTATAAAGAATCTTAACATTGCATATTTCAAGCAACTTCTTATATTCCAAGAAAGTAGTTAAAAGTACATGATATTCACAATGTCTTAAATGTTTAAATTTTAATTGTAATTATTTTTAGACGTAAATTATCGATTTATTTAACTTACTTTACCGATTTAGATCAAAGTTCATAGTCTCGAGTTTTGATCCTTTTTGTTGGACTTTTGCCTTTTTTCAGACATTAAGCAACATTTCTACTTTAAGTATGTCATGTTTTCTTTCACTTTGGGCAGAAATCTAACATGAAATTGAAGTTAAATTCCTTGTTGGAGCACCACAGCCCTTCTTAACGATAGATGACAAGTGTTAGAAAACATGAAAGCAAAACTAATGAGTGAAATAGATCAAACCAGCGTAAAATCCTTTCGAAATATAAGACACTTTGCAAGCTCGAATTTTTAGGTGGATTGGTTGAAGATAAAATCGTAACGATAGATAACTTAGTTTGGATAATATAGACAGGACCCATGCAATGCTCAAACTGTAGACAGCAGCTTGAATCACCAATGCTTTTAATTTTTTTCATTGTGACATGTCATCTACAATTTGTTCTTTCCTCGCTACAAGTGTAAATATTGATAGTTGATACTATGCCATTTCCATTTGATCCCTTTGGTAAGAAATTCTTTGGCCCTAGCAATCTTCTAGAGAATATGAAAAACTAGAAACAATCCGATTTTCAGAAACATAATCTTCCATGACGTTATCCCACTAACTAGCCTCTGGGCAGGAAATCTATCTAAACTAGCAAGGGAATACGCTTCCAAGGATTCAAAAATCGATCCGGATCGGTTTCGCAACCGGGCGATACAAAAATCACCTGATCAGAGGACTCGCCGTGGGGGACAACGCGGGAGTTGGGGATCTCGACGGTGCCATGGAGCGTGACGATGAACCGCTCGGCCTGATCGGGGCGCCTACACGTAGCGGTCACAGATGCTGAAGAGCACCACGGGGAGCACCCTGGCCGTGACGTGCGTGGAGACCGGAGAACGGAGCGAGATGGACGATGCCACCGCCGGACGGTGAAGTAGGGTTTTTTACGCGGCCATTTTTGTAATTTTCATTTCTTCAATTTATTTTTTAAAAACAAATATAAAAAATATGTTACAATTATGTCATGCAGTAAATGTGTTAGAGGTATCAGCCATCAACGGAGGCACGTGTTGTTTGTCGGTAGGAGGGGAAGGAAGATGATTTGACTAATGGTGTAATCGGAGACATTTCGGTTTTGAGTTCGTTAGTGTCGGATAGAAATGCAAAAATGAAACTGAAAAATTTAGTCGAAAAAAAATCGAAAATAGAAATAAAAAGTTTATACGAAAATTAAAAAAAAAAGGGACGCTAATGTCTAACAAAAAAAATACAAATAAAAATTAAAAAAAGAAAGCGTCAGTACTTGACATAAGTATAAAAACTAAAAATAATTTTTTTGTAAATATATTAATACGACAAAGTTCTTACATAATTTATAATTATAATATAATAACAGTTTTAAATTTAATGCATCCAAATTTATTATAATAGTTTTTTAAGTTATTTTTCTATAAGTTTGACGTTTGATTGCATTTTTTATTTAAGATTTTTTATTTAATCTTGCATTTTTGTAATCAGTGAGTTTTAACATTGACATTTAGTGTTTTATGTTTTTTTAATAATTTTTTCTGATTTTTTTCTCAAATTTTCTTTTGTGAGTACTATAACATTATTTTTGTATTGAATAAAATAATTGGTTGAAGATGGATTAATATGAAAATCCCCTTCCTTCAACTCCTCTTCCTTCTTCCTTCTCTGCCATCTTACCTATGCATGGGAGGAGAAGGGATGACGCAAGTGGAGAGGGAAGGTTGATGTGTGCACAAGCAAAAGAGGAGCTGAGGTAGAAGAAGGGTGGATGTAGGTGGAGGGGCGATGCAAGTGAGAGAGTCGAAGGGGTGACCCAAGCAGAGAGGCAATGCAGATAGGAGGGTTGGAGGGGTGACTTGGGCAAGCACAGAGGAGGGCAATGAGAGAAGAAATTTCAAATTTCTCAAGGGTTAAAGTAGGAAATGAGGAAAGTTCATTTCCTTATATACTGATTTGTTAAATAGAAATCAAGAAATTAACTTTCCTAATTTCCGTCTACCACCTAACGTCCTAATGGAATCTTTTTTCGTTTCCGAATTTCCATCATGCACAAATCCCCCCCCCCCCTCCTTAACTGTATTCAGACTAAATGATTTGCCTAATAGGTATACAATTAGACAAAAAAAAAGTTGCCAGTTCGACCCTTGATGCCTTAGATATAACACAGTCAAATCAAAAGATGAGCATAATCCAACCAATCATTGTTGATGATCATGTTAGAGGGGAAAGAAAGAATGGTCAAACTGAAGGATGTGTATAGTCTAATTGATTACTATGGTCACACCATAGGAAAGAGAAATGCATCGCCAAAGAAGATAGATGGCATACACAGGTTTGATAAGAGGTTAACCTAGGTCAACTTGAGAGACATATGACAATATAGGATTCATATAGAATAAAGTATAAAAAATAGTCAAATCAAAATAAATCACGGTCCAACTGACCATATCGAGTGAGGGTAGAAGAGATCGAGTAATGTAGGTGACATGTAAGGTCAACAAGCAAGGGCAAAATGACATGTAGGTGATGCATGACCTTGGTCATGACATAGGTAGCGCATGACATCATGAAAGTAGAAGGTAGGATGGGAGTGATTTGCAAAATAGGAGTGGAAGACAAGACGAGGGTGGGCTAATGGCCTTGGCGGAGCAAAAGTTGGGACATGGGTTACATGTGACCTCAACGGGAGTGGAAGGCGAGATGGAAGTAGTGCATGACCTCGACAAGCAAAAAGTGAGATGTGGATTGCAATCTTTACGTTACACGTGGACACCTATAGATTTAAATTCTAAAAATAATTGTAGAAAGTATTATCTATATATATATACAAGTTTTCCCATTTGATAAGATTTGCATGGTTAAACCATCAGGATTGGCTGATTTTACCAACAAGTCTAGACAGTTTGATGAGTTTTATTGTCTAATAGGATTTAGCAATACTAATAATGCCATCCACCTTTCGAACCACCATTTATGATTCAATCAATCAATACTAACGTGAGGTTTGCATTATCTATATCTCTCATGTTGTATACTCTTTACTTTTGTCATTTGTGGGATTTTAGCATTGTGCCCCTCGCCTTATATCCTCTCTTTTTGGTTGGGCTCCCACCTAAGTACTTCTCATTATAAGTGCGTTCAAAAGTAAATTTTTTTAACTCTTAAAATTATTTTTAGTGTCATCATTACTATACAGATTACAACGTATAAACTTTTATCACTCAAATTTCTATACAATTTCAACTTCATTCACGAAGTAGTTGAAAAAAACTACTTCTGAATGCACCTATATATATTTATACATCCAGAGAGAGTGTGTGTGTGAGAGAGAGAGACATATCTTATTCACATGATTTTAATTGTTTGCTTAGACTGACTTAACCATATACATACTATGGTTAGATATTTTGCATGTCCGATTTAATTATTTTTCACTTGGTCTTATTCAATCATATTTTTATCAAAATTCTAGGCTCTATCTATTTATGTTTTTTAGAGGTATTTTGCCGTGAAACGTAAACCACCGTCATATGCAACATATGCCTTAGCGACTGCTGCTTAAGGTAGAAGTATTGGCTGCCATGATAAATGGTCTAACCGCAAAAGGCAGGGTGCAAAGAGTAAGGAGCCCTTGGCACCAACGAAAATAAGAGTATCACTAATTACTGTTAAAAAATGGTTGGTTTAATTGTGTACGGATCTTAGGGTTAGCTTTTACTTTCATACTTAAATTGTGTTTATTTAAAAGGTAAAATTAGTTAAAATAAAAGTTGCATTTTAAAAAAAATTATATAATTTATAATGTAAACTTTTTAATATAATTGTTTGATATAAAATATTAAAGACATTTGATAAATGTAACTGCACACAATTGATATACATAAAAAAAAAAAAACACAGTAAATACAATGTAAACAAACAAAAAGACCACCTCAGCAATGGTTGTATTGCTTCTTTTGAAAATTATTATTTTAAGATACTAATATTACACTTGTAATACAAATTTCGAACATAAGATTAAGATATCATTTTAATAGTTTCGATGGTTTTATTGTAGTCGTTTGTAAACCTACGTTTGTCTTGTTGACGGCAACTTTCCAATTTCTAATATTAAAGTTACAATTATTGTAAACAAAAACATAAAAATATTAAGATAAACATTAACTTTAAAAATAACAAAATAAACGCATGAAAATTCCAAACGTAAATACAATTCTCTACTCAAATTCATTACAGGGACTTTTAAAAAGTCACGTTATTATTCTTGATTATAAAATTATTTATGTTCAATCATATACTTCCAGAAAACTACTAAAGTGATATTTTAATGGCTGAAGAATCTTTTACTAAATCAAGTTTAAAAGTTATAATTTCAAGTTTAAAATTTCATTAACGTAATAAAATCATCTCAAAATAACAATTTTCAAAAAAAAACCGACATATAACTAGAGGAGAAAGAATGAGCGTATCCTAGAGCACAGAAGGCACCAGAATCTGCAAGAAGCTTTCAAGTACACAATGGCCATAGTCTGCTCTAAGCCACTTGAAGTCGGTAGCTCCATTATTGATAAAAACAAGTAACCATATAAGGCTTAGAAGGCAAACAATCTGAAATAATAAGCCACATGGAGGGTACCACCGTTGAGAACCAGATCAAGGATTTCTAATCATCCAGGGATATGTCGCAAATCATTTGTTAGCGAAGACCAATTACATTATTTTGCTATTGATAAAACACGCAATATATGTTGTTTCTAATGTGACTACAGCAAGGCTTACGTACCTCCACGATATGATTGCTTACAACGTCCAGTCTCGCTTCGATGGGTGCGTGAAAAGAATGCTTTTCCAAGAGGGCCATCACGAACGACGCATATATTTTGCTCCTCTCGTAAGTTTATTCGTCTCGGCAAAATTGCCCAAAAATCTTGAAAGCCATGTCCAGGCAAAAGAATAAAAGCGGAATATCTACCACCAATGAAAAATGTAAAATAAGCAACCGAGAAATATGTTGAAGAATAAATTACGGGGGTATGGAAAGAAAGTAAATTTTAAATGCGGGGAAGAAAGGCAATATTGACAGAATCTAGGAGACAAATCTGAAATAAAGCGACTACAACAATCACATCCATTTTCAGTTAAGTTTGACGGGGATTCTGTATCGTATACCACTTTGCCCAAACCTTTTCTAAACTCCCAACATCATAAATTTTCTAGGATATGGTCAATGATTTAAATACATAGATGGTAAAATTCACATTAAAGACAAACACCTAGTTTATTCTTTGTGAGGAGAATCATGTGTACCATAAAAATTCTCATGTTAAATGCATTTTTTGCACAAATGTGTATGGTATCCTTATAGATACCATACTTTTTTTGAGTATCAATAATTTTAAATCATTCATTCATGTAAACACATATATGGTGGGATTTATAATTGAAAATAAATAATTACAATTAGCTGACCATAGTTACATCATTGTGGAGGAGAATAATCTCTTTGCCAAACTATTCAGCGTGAACTAAAATACTAAGAAAGGAAAACCACATCTGAATTTCTACTTTGTTTCGCAACTGCAGTAGTTTCAGAAAACTAATCAACACATGTACAAGAGAGACCTACCTATGTACTAACATCATTTGGGAAGAAGTGGCTCTCGCTCATCAGATCCAACATGATGACTAGCCTGAACAAATAGGAACAAAGCTAAAAGAATATCCACATGAAAGATGGAAGAATAAATTACCCAAAAGTGAAAGCAACATTTCGTACCTCCTCATTTGCTCCAGCAGCCATGTTAATGAAGGCTGTTTCCTTTTCCAATACCCTGAAACATAGATAATAAATTTGCTACATGAGAGAGAGAGAACATGATCTCGTGCAAATTCAAGTACCAGTGCATATGAAAAAGCCTGTTTCTATGTACATAATTGGAATTTAGACCTTAGACACTGCTCCATCTTGATGGCTAAAAAAATAGTATACACTACAGAAAAACAGAAAACCAACACAACAATGTTTAGCTAAAATAAATATAGGGCACTGGTTAGCTTTTGTAATGATTCCGGTGGGAAGAATTTTTCAGACAGAACTTTTACAAATCAGACCCTAAGAATGAAGGCCTACTGAAAAAATCAAAGAATGAAGGCATTTACAACAATCCTATCATAATCTCACTAAGTAGGGTCAACTATATGAAGCCTTTTCTTCCATATATTTTTATAAATGTAAATATTTTGTAAAATTACATAAATTTAAATCTTTTCTTACAATTCCTATCAAGTAGTTTTAAGTCTTCCACTATTTCATTTAGTTTCTTCCACACTAATTAATTTTCCTCTCCTAATTAGTGAATCCAATAGAAGGATTATGATCAAACCACCTAAATTGATTTTCTCTTATCTTATTTTCAATTGGCACAACTCCTACTTTATTTCTAATAAAATCGTTTTTTAACTTATTCCCTATAATATTATTACTTATTTATCTAAGTGTTTGCATCTTCGCAAAATAACATTTTGCAGATTTTTATACTTTACAACCTGACATTTTGAATTATAAAGAATAACTAAGCAAATAGCAATTTTATAAAATTTTCCTTTTAATTTTAACGATATCCTCTTATCATAGAACACTTTAGTATCTCTCGATTTCATTCATGCTACATTAATCTTGTGAATAACATCTTTTATAATTTCTCCATTGTTATTTATTAAAAACCATAAGTATTTAAAAGTATTTTATGAATTTTATGACTATCTAATTGCATGTCTTCAACATTACTTCTATTTTTGTTGGATCAACACTATGCATAACCTACTTAATCTAAAAACTTTGAATTCACAAGTATTTTTCATAATTCTAATTTAGAACTAATTTCTACCTTATTTTTGTCAACTAAAACCATGTAATCAGCAAATAACATAGATCAAGGTATTTCTTTATAACTAAGACAAATTAGTATGGATTTAAAGAAGACACTTGATGTAAACCTATGTCTAATCAAATGGCATTGGAGGCAAAATAGAATATAATCCTGAAAAAATCTAAAAAATAAAACAATAGAAATTAAAATGTAGCAACCTCCAGATTCAAAGAATTAGACAAACCTGTGACTTTTATCTAACATTTCCAGTGACCCATTTGAAGCCTCATCTTTAACCTTGGAGAGAGGAGAAAAGAACTACAAAAAAGACACATAAGAGGAAAAAATGAATAGGTGATCAAAATAAAAAAGCAAACTCAAGTCAACTCACTTGGTGCATTGATATAAACACAATTGAGATGCCCAACATAAAGTTAATAGTCAGAGTGTGCCCAAATAATGCTGCAGAAGCTATGCCAGTGAAAATGGTAGCAACAGTTGACGAGTACTTCTTTAATATCGTGTCTGCAAGGAATCACCTTCAGGTAAAGCAATTTACTTGCAACAGTTCTGAAGAAAAGGTAAAGTCGATCTACATCACCTGCATATTTGAAAAAGAATGAAGACAATATGCCTTGTGCAGCATTATTACAAATAAGAAGTATTGTAGCCTTGGAATGCCCTTCAAGAATATTAAAGTTACTAGGACCTGCAAAAATCAAAGGTGAAATCACAAGCTTTGGTATTATAGTGCACACCTTAAATAGAAATTTATTTTTCCCATTAAAAAAAGAAAGATGAAAAATGTATAATGTTATGTATCTAATAAATTTTTTGACAAATAAATTAGAGAAAGCAGCCTCATTGTTATCGTTTGGTAGGTAATCTTACAAGCAGTGTATAGGTGATACCCTGGGATTATCACCACAAAATGACAAATAAGCTATTGCTGCTGGGTTATATTTATCCATCTTCTTGAAATTTCATGTCACAAAGTCAGATTTTACATTTCATGCCAACCAGAATATTATCCAGTATATCATGCACAAATGCATATTTTATCACACCCATCTATCCTATAAGGATACTCAAATCTGTACAAGATTGGAATAACACCATATATGTGACCGTGAAAACTCCTATCAGCCATTAATCAATTAGATAATGTAAAACTTTCACAAATAGTATTGAAATGGCATTCAATTTGGTAATGCATCCAAATTATCCAATATAAAGTAACCGTGCTATCATATATAACTAGTGCTTGAATTGTGAATACCAATAAATGCATTTATTGACTAGAAGCATTGTGACAAATAACTTTAAGAGCAGAGGCTTGTTTCACTAATTATATGTTTGTCTCAAAAGTCACTTTTTATCCATAAAAAGGTATTATTGATGTACCTTTGAAGATGACTGTTCCAATTATCCCAAGAAAGTTGAAAATTGCACCATATCCATACAAAAACAAGTTCTGTAAGATGCATGAGGAAAAGTCAACTTATGTCACAACAAGACAATGAATGCAACAGAATCTCCGTAGAATTCAAATCTAAAAAATATTTCCACATAGAATCAGTTATATTCTTCATAGCTTTAATGAATTCAAACTAGAGCTTGGAGGTGTGATATATTTCCGGTCAAAACTTCAGAAATGAGTGAAAATGGTATGATAATACGATATGATGACAATGCAGCAGTCGTGATTGATCAAGAAGGAAATCCAAAGGGAACTTGAGTTTTTGGTGCAATTGCTTGAGAATTGAGACAGTTGAATTTCGCTAAAATAGAAGTTACAAGCTTAAATCAGTAGATAACACCAAGGTAAAGAATATGAAAATGGCATATAGCAAACACAACACATGAGACATGCTTATGGTGAACACAAACACTTAAAATGAATGGTGCTTGTACATGTGACCAGTATCTACTAAAGAATCAGTTAAAAAACTTAGGGAAAATCTTAAGTAATTTCTTGTAAATGAAATCATGCTATTGCTCTATAGGCCCAAAGCAAACGTAATGCCCCTTTTCACTAATTCCAACTGACAACAATTGCCATGCAACAAGATACAACAGAAAGAAGAAAAATACCAGGGAAACACACACGTAAACTCACTCACTCACATCATGGAACTTGGATTGCACCCTAAAAATCAATTATATCCTTTGTATTAGAAAAAACATCAGATACAAAGAGTGGTCTGCTTAAAGTGAAAGCTGTAGCCTTGTGTTGGGAAATTTCAAGAATTTCAATAATTGTTTCCCATTGCACAAAAATATTCAAAGAATCACCTGAAGATAAATACTTGTATCGAACTGGCTTTTCAAGGCATACTCATTGAAGACTGACGCCATTGAAGGAACACTGACCTGAAATTCAAGCTTGATAATTGAATAACTTGTGGAATGGTTATATTTTTTATATAGAAAATTACAGAAATAAGTAGGTTATGTGAATATATCCTTTATGAGATTACATCAAGGAAAACTTGACAATTTTTACATGAGTTTTGAAAACATCTTATAGGATCAAAACAATTTTAACAAGACTGCCAATGAAAGGGCACAGCTATTTTAACCATCTTTCTCAACCATATCATACTAATCAATTGAAAGGAGGGGCCTTTATGCAATAAAAAGGTAGAGGACCCTCTATGTTCGAGTTTAAAAGTCATCATATGAATTTCATGATCTCTGGATTTAGTGGTGCAGATCCCATCTCCATGATGCATTGACTGGATTTGATCAGAAAGCAAACTATGAATCTGAATCTGATTCACAAATATTATTGTAAATATTACAAATTTTCACTATCTTAAACTTGAAAATCAAAGGGGAATGACTCAGCCGACACTAGAACTTAGAATCAATCATAAAGAATAGAATGGAAAAGGAAAAAGAATCACTTCAAGCTACAATACAATCTAGTATTAAGCCACTAACCACAAATAATACTCCAATAGATAAAGTGTAGGTGGATCTTACAAATATCGAAGTGTAGAAATATGCACCACTTGCAAGTGGAAAACCAACTGAAGTGGAAACCCCTGGAGATGCACGGAGTTGGTTAACACTAATTCCAATTAGTAAGAGTGCTAGAGCCTCCCACTGCAAACAGACATGTTGAATATGCCATTATAGATGAGAATCTAGAACTGGAAAAAAATTACATGCTTATTTGACAAAAAAACTATCATAAAATGATAAGCACAAAGTCAGCTGTAACAGCTTGCCTGAATTATTGAGAAGCGCCTTCTCATAATTATTTTTAACAAAACAGCAATCACCAAAACCTGTAATACAAGAAAATTTAAGTAACAAAAAGCTGGAAGGTTCTATCACAACATTAAAAAGTGGAAAAAACTGATGTTAGTTAGAAAAAATGATGGCCAAGAGCAAATGCCATGCAAAGATGTTTATTGTAGTTGAAATTGGTGAAAGATGTGTTATTATTATTGTGTTACTAACAAGGATTACACATCTTTATATAAAAATTACAAAACTCATGACAAACAACACTAACCAATGTGAGATTAAACTCATTTACATTGGAAACTCTAATACATAAACTCTAACACTCTTCCTCAAGTTGAAGTATCCAACTTACAATAAGCTCATACATAATAAGATAAACAAAGGAGTTACATGATAGATGGAAATTTTAGTAGTAATATTGTGTAAGTAAAATACCAAAAAAATTACACATATGTTTCTACAAATACAAATTTTATCAATCATCTAATAAAAGAGATTTGATGTCAATTGTTAATAAGAACGTTCCACAAATCCCAAAATAATGTGAATTTTAAAAGTGAGGCATTCCACAAACCTCAAAGTAATATGGATTTTTAAATGTAAGGTATCTATAAACCCCAAGAGAGGAAATATTGGATGATAGATAATATTATATTATACATTTTTCTACCATTTTTTCTCCTTTTCATAATTTTTTTCTTTTTTCTTACTTCCACCATTTTTTTAATATTTTTCTCTTTTCTCTCTCCTTTTTCTTTTTCTTTTTTCTTCTTCCTCCCCTTTTCTTCCCCCTTTTTTTTCTTATCTATGACTTTTCCTTTTCTCTTCTTCTTCCTCCTCCCCCTTCCCCATGCAGACAACAACAATGACGACCAAAACAACTAAAAAGGCATCAACAGTGGCAATGGAAAGCAACCAGACAAGCGTCAACAACAACAGGTGAGACAAGCGACTGCAGTGGAACTTGACTCAGATGGTTCCAAGACCTGACTCAACAACGATGACAAGGCCGACGGGATCAAAAAGGCAAAAAAGAGAGAGAAACTATAAGTGAGAGAACCATGAGAGACCTGTTAACGAAAGATTGACAGAGAGGAGACCTGTGCAAGAAGAGCTGCATAGGAGAAGCTTAGTTGGCATTGGAAGAGAGAGAGAGAGAGAGAATCTTCAAGATGTGGGGTGGGAGGGAGGGGGGTGATTGCTACATTCCCTCCTCCCACCTAGGGTTTTTTCCTAGATGAAACTCTTAAAAGTTAAGCTCTAATAGCAAGTTGAAATTGGTGGAAGATGTGTCATTATTACTATTATATTGCTAACAATGATTACACTTCTTTATATAGAAGTTAAAAGACTCATGACAAACAACACTAACCAATGTAGGACTAAACTCACTTACATTGGAAACTCTAATACATAAACTCTAACAATTATTTCTTACTTTGACAAATTACTGAAGCTAAATGATTACTTTAACAATCACATGAAAACAAAGTTTGGAGGGAGGACTGTAACATGATTGCAAAATAATCATACGATGTCCAAAGGATAATAGTATGTTGAGATAATAGAGACGACCGACCAAATGTTAAGTACCTGATTAATAACTCAAAAGTGACACAGTGGTATCTATCCCAAGTTCCCAACAGAAAAGATTATAAAAATGGAAAAGACAATAAACAATTACACAAAAATCCTTACAGACAATTTCTACATGAAGCTTTCAATACATCATGGGGAACCATTTTTTTTGTTAAAAGGTTCATGGGGAACCATGCTAGTAGCCTCAATTTGTGGCATTTGTATACTAATACTCACTATAATAACAGATGGTGCAGTTAGTCTTCTCTCATCTTATAAGATACATAAGGAAAGAATGTTCTAGATTTGAATCCAAGTAAAAGCATTTCCATTATCAAAAAAAACAAGACTAATACTTTGCAAAACTTTAGTCATATAACTTGAAACATAGGCAGCTGCAAAACTTACTGTAATAAGCCAAATTTGTATCTAAATGAGAGAATATCCTAATACCTACAAAGAGATCTCACATAATAGTCCAAAGGCCATCCAAATGAAATACAAAGTCATCAAGGTCCCAAAGTCAAAAGTGAAAAAGAAAGAGAAAATGTTTTCCACATGAAGGGAATACAAAGTTTGGAAAAGCCTTAAGCTAGGACAAAAGCCGCAATTTTTTGAGATATGAATTACAATAACAGAGAATGTATCAGAATGCAGTTTTTGATATCAAGAAACCACACTGAGCAAAGCTAAATACATATAAACCTAAAAAAGCATCTGTATCCCTTAATATGAATTGACTTTTGTGCAATGTAATCCTAAATACCAAGGAAAGATTAGAACAAAGATAACAGGATTTCGCAATTATTATAAAAGTAACATGAAAAACTATGGAGGATTTAAACATTTATACCTTGAGATTGCTCAACATTTTCACTGTTGCAGGATTGAAATACAACTGCACATAAAAGTATTTGTAAGACTTAAATGAATACTGAAGGCATGAACTAGATAATCTTCTTAAAAAGGATTGTTATTGAAGTTTGCTAGGAGAGCATTAACAATTAATCAAAAGGAAAACCAGGGCTAATAAATATACCTGCATGATGAATTTCAGATAGTTATTGATAGCATACAGAAGGGCTGGGACAGCTAGCAGATAATTGCTACGTGCTGCCTGCGGTAAATGAATGCATGAGCTTTAGGTTGACAAGAAGAGACTAATATGTAAATAGCAGAAAATAACATTCAGCATTCAGCATCAAGAGAAACATGGCTTAAAATAGCATTAAATACATGTAGCTAGTCTAAAGCAAAGTCAAAGAGAAGGGTGTATTACATTGAGGGCCATGTTAAAACTGAGTCATATCCTATGGACAAGCCTTCAGGAATCAAGGTGACAGGAATATATAATAAAAATTTAACTAAAACCCATGCCCTATGAGGTATGACATTCTGACCTTTGATTCTTCTAAAGTCCATTCTTCACCCCTCACCAATTCTGCTAAGCTCAATTGTTGTTTCAAACCATATTTACACAGTTTCATGCTGATAAAATTAGGACGATTCAGATTAACTAAGTATCATCCCCATTTTTTGTGAATGCAACAGCTTGATTATTTCACATAAGATGATGTTAACATTTTCTTAGATGGCATGAAACAGTCAGTGGAGAAGACTATG
The DNA here is from genome assembly GCA_024699675.1 of Amphibolis antarctica. Taxonomy (NCBI): domain Eukaryota; kingdom Viridiplantae; phylum Streptophyta; class Magnoliopsida; order Alismatales; family Cymodoceaceae; genus Amphibolis; species Amphibolis antarctica. The sequence goes on from JAMKPZ010001172.1 coordinate 25,043, forward strand.
GATTTCTTGGAGAAGTATCAAAACTTATCAGGTTAAAGGATCAATAGCCAGAAACGTTATTTCCTTAGAGCCAAGATTTTGCCTAAACACAGATGTGACTTGATTGAACACACTACAAATTGTAGAAAAGGTGAATTTCCTTTTAAGTAACTTGGCTGCAACATTTTCAAAGGAATGGAATTAAATAAATACTTTGAGGACCTTGTAACTAAGATCCAAGATAAACTTGCTCGTCAGAAAAGCAAATTATTATGTCCTGGAGGAAGGTTGGCTCCTGTCAAACATGCCTTTGAAAGCATGGCCATCCATGTCACGAGTGTGTTGGATGTTCTACAAGGAATTCTTGACAAAATGCAGAAAATTATGGCAGACTTCTAATGGGGAAATAACAATGATAGACCTCTAGGATATTGGGTAAGCTGGCATCTCATCTCCAAACCAATTGAAGAAGATGGACTGGGGATCAGAGATTTGAAACTGTTGAATAAGAAGAAACAGGTGGAAGATAGAGATAAATCATTAACAAAGCATAAGACTTCCTTATATAGAGGCTACATAGAAACACTAAATAAAACTTAACCAATGTGGGACTAAACCCAAATGCAACATAAGAAACCCTAATACATTTAGACTCCAACAGAAACAACTCTTACTGGCACTGCAGATGAAAGCATCTTGGAGGTGGATGTTTGCAGACTCCATTTGGGCAGTTTTTATGAGAAGATTCAATGTACAGCTTAGTGATAAATACAGAAACAACAAGGAACCCACAAGAGTGAAACTTCTTAGGAGAGCTTGGTTGGAGGTTCAGAAGCACCTCAGGTGGATGAAGGGAGACGGGTAGAATCAATTAACGGCAAGACCTTTGGCTTCCAAGGGGTGTGTTAAGCTACTATATTTCTTTTCCAGAGGAAACTGCTAGCCTCACTGTTGCTAAAATTCAAGCAGATCACTGCTGGATATCTCAACATTGATCACAATAGCTTGGAGGAGATTGGGAGAGGGCTGAAAAACGTCTTCCCCAAGAAGGATAGCTTCACCTGGAATTGGAGTAACATGGCATTATTTCTGTGCAGACAAGCCTGGGAAGCAGTGAGACTGAAATAGAGCAAATTGAATTGGGGCTGTGGCATTTGGAACAAATATGCTCCCTCTAAGGTCTCCTTTTATTTGGAGATTATTGCACAATGGTGTCCCAACAGAGAACAATGTTAAAAGTTGGGGAATGCAGTTAGCTTTGATATGCCCCTGCTACCTTTTCTCCATAGGGGAATGGGCAACACTTGGGCAATTATGGTTCAATCAGATCCTTGGCACAAATTTGAGGGACCCAGGAACCTGGAGATCTGCTAGTCAGGAGATGTAGTGCAGAAGTAAAAGTGCAGTGTCAATAATGAAGGTCTGCTGCATGCATATATCCTTTGGGAGATTTGGTGCAGAGTCAAAATTGGGTAATTGCAAGGGATTGTTTGCTAGCATTCTACACAGATTGAATCAAAACCCTCATTTAATGGCCTAGGAGATTCCCTGGTGGCATTGCAAAAGCAGATAACAAATGTGGGATTTGAAGAAAATGACCATATACATCCTATCTGATAGAACCCAATTCAGATATATTGGGTGGAGGAAACCATCACCAGGTTTAAACTCAACACCAATGGAGCATAATCAATCAAAATTGCACAAGTAGTGGAGACATCATCTGGAATTGGCATGAAGATTTAATTGTTGCATTATCATCATTTTATCAAGATGATCATGTTACCCTGGCATAGCTAAGGCATTATATGGTGGCCTCTATTTGTGACTGAAGCAGAACATTGACCTTAACCATGTGGTGGTTGATGTAGATTCCAACTCCATTGTGGAGATGATCGAAGTGGGAGAGTGTAGATCCTGGTAGACAAATGGCTTCTGGGGACACCTAATCAAACTGATTGATAGGACAAGATTGTTCCAACATATTTGTAGAGAAGGTAACAAAGAGACTAATGCCTTGGCTAAAGATGTGTTGTTGATGAGAGAAAATAGTGTCTTCAATCTATCATCCAGATTCCTCAACAAGCTTTTCGGGTGTGGAAGATTGATTCCTGGGAGCACCTTGCCGTTTCCATCAATGATGTCAGTTTTCTACAGCTAGAGAGTTAATATATTGTAACTTATGTTTCGGACTTTTGTTACGGTTTCTTGGTTGTATGTCCATGATCTAGAGGTTCCTCTTGCTGCACTTTTGTGTTCTTTGTAGGTGGCCTTATGTTTTGGAGTGGGGCTTTGGCCTGATCCTCCCCACATGTAATCTGTGATTTTTAGGCCCCCACCTTATAAATAAATCAGGGATTTTATTCAAAAAAATGGTAACCACAAAAATCTGTGAAACAGCATTCTTTTCCAAGTTCTACTTTGTTTTGTCTTCATTCTTCAATTCTCTGTGGGGAGGAATGACTGTAATCTCTCTATAAGTATAATGACAACTTCATCTACTTGATCCTAGAGGTTCCATCAAGATTGGAACTTCCACGAACACTGGTTCCCAGTACGTTAACCTTATTGGAAAACCGTACTGTCATTATTAGAGGAGATATTATACAGCCTAAGGGAGTTGCTGCTAAGTCTTCTGTCATTCAAAGTTCGAGGACTGTGTCAAACAAAAGTGCCTGAACCAAGAGTGAAATATCTGGAACCATTATAGATGTCTTGCATCTTAAGTATTCCTTTCCAAATAGATGGCCATTTAAGCATGTGAGGGCCACTTGACAGTGGTACAATATTTAGAATTAATAATATGCACCCATAGCATTTTGTGACATCTCTCCTTCCATAACCACTTCGCCAAAAGTGACTTGTTAAACTGCCTAATTTTCCTCATCCCCACGCCTCTGTCTCTATAGGGCTTGCAAACTTCATCCCAGTTGACCAAGTGAACACCTTTACTACTTGTTAATGAGTTATGCATATAATGACTAGAAAATTAGATAGATTGTAAAAAATGAATCCATGAGATCACTCCACTCACTGAAATTCTAGGAATATTATCTGATCATTCACATTTATACCTGTACAAAAGTTGAAATTGACAGTAAGGATTTTTCCCCAACTTTCTGCCGCCTTGCCTGTGAAAATCCAAGTTTAAGAATTTTAATGGGGTACAAAATTACCAATCATCCCAATATATACAAGCACAAATAGGAAAAAAGGGTATATCAAAAAATTCTAGAGGAACTCCAAACAGGGGTTTGCCAATTGTTTATATGGAAAATGGATATGAAGATAAGTAAACAGACTATTTAGAGGTAAAAAGTTTTGAAAAAGGAATTTTTAGTATGAAACATGTACATCAATATCCAATTAATAATGCAAATATTAAGAAAAAAATTTGACGACCTAGAATCGTCAATTAGAAAGCATACACAATAATGTATAACCATGAAAATATTGGACATTGACATAGAGGAAATTCCGATAAAAACACCAAAATATTGCGAAATAAAATAAAAACAGGATACTAAACAAAATAAAAAGTGATCTAAAATGTTAATTGAGTGCTTAAATTAGTCTGATACGTTACTCAACTAAAATTTCAAAATACATATTTATTAGAAGCCTTCAATATGGGGAGTTACCTTTACCCAATCTCTTCTATATCCAGATAAAGGAGGGTTGTCTATAATAATAAAAAAATACTAGTAAGTATTCATGTTGTCAATGCCACATGGTGGAGTAGGTCATTGATGGTTGGCAATGTTTAGTAGCATAATTCAAAAAATATGAACAGATATTTAGAAAATACAAAAAATAGGAATTTACATAGAGAAAATGTGAAAAAAGATAATCATATCCAATTTTTGCCATGCATGAAAGCATGATGATGTACATATAAAACATCTGAACAGAATATGGAAGATTAGACCCATTTTTTGTAAATCCACTCAACCTCCTCCAACCACTGGAAAAATAACCAACTAATATGCTGAAACCAATACTTTAGTATTTGTACAACAATATTAACAGCAAACAAGGTAAAAATATGACACAGTATACAAAGCATGCAACTGAAGATATGCTATAAATACATCAATGAACTTTTCAGTAATGAGTGAAGCAAAATAAACAAACCTGAAATAGTAGCATGATAATGGCAAAGAGCACCTTTGTACATTCTGTCAGAAAGTTAACACTGATGGGACTGAACTTGAACTTTCCATCCACCTTTGACATAAACACTAAAACAGGCTGCAAGTTGTAGGTATTAACAAAAAGCTTCATATCACACTCACTTTACCTATAAAGGCCTTATAGTTTATTAATACATGATATCAGTCAAGTCTATTCATAATTCAGAATGATAGTAATCTTCAACTCGTATTCATGACATAGGTTATGACACAAAACACAAAAATCCATGCAATTAGTTGAACTCAAACTAAAAGACATTTGAGCTCCAAGCACCACAATAAGTTGGTGAATAACATACAACAATTCAATGCCTCTTTTGTGACATTTTATGGGATGTATATGATGCATATTTTATTTATTGAGACGAATAATCTCACATCAAAAACAGTACTGATGTCAATCTAGCTTATAACATAGTTGAAAATCCTTCAACTACTTAACTAAATTTTGTTAGAATATGAGATCTTTCTACTTAATATCATAGCAGATTATGCACTCTCTCCATGAGCCACATGTAGGCTTGGGCCCCGACCGGAAACAATACCGATGTCAGTGAAAGGCCCAGAGCCACGCATGCAGGAAAGTATTAAGACAAATAGTCTTGCATCAAAAACAATACCAATGTCGATTTAACTTATGATATAGTTGAGAACCCTTCAACTACTCAACTAGATTTTGTCAAAATATGAAACATTTCTACTTTATTAAAATGATGTGTCTCATCACTGACAATGTTCTTTTATTATACACATCTAACATACCACTGAATGATCCAAACAAATTTCCTTTATAAGTACCTGAAGACCAACCAAGATGCAATCTCCTGTAACAAGAAATACATTAAGAGCACGATGTTTGGATGATACATTGCTTCTGTGTCGATCATATGCCTTTGAGACAGTTCTGCTGCTTGGGGATAAAAGTTTAGAATGACAGACGCTGCATTCTAACGTCCCGTTCTTCATTGAATCAGCTGGAAATTTTTCATTGTATCAGTTCTATAACAATGTTAACAATAGCATGCCAAATTTTCAGTAGAAACTTGTAAAGAAAGGGAAACATTACAACAATAAATCAAATAGCAAGCATTAAATATTATCCTGTACTGAATAGAAGTAATTAATACGTTTTAAACATGGCCAAACTTTATCAGACAATATTCTGCACAATAACTCAGCAGGTAGATGTAAGGCACACAGCAAGGTGAATCAGTGTAACCTTGTGTCAGTCTGTTTCAGGTGTTAAGAGATTGTTCTCACCAAGTTCAACAAAAATGGAAAACATATTGGACAAGAATCTAGTTAGAGTGAGAGTCCCCAACCATGAAATGTCACCAAGAAATGTATGACAAAATTCACAAACAAGCATAACGGATCAAACAAATTTTGTTGGAGTAAACGATGTAATATATGGATCCTTAATTACCAGGTTAACATAATAGTCCTAGTTAGAGTTGTAGTTATTATAATTTAAAGGGGTGATTAGTGTAAATACCCGAATGTATAAATCAAGGGATTTTGCAAGTAATTTATACATTGGGACATTTACACTAATCACCCCTATAAATCTTAATAACCACAACTCTAACAGTCCACACATTGGAAATTATATGTCCTACTCATTGACTATTTATAGGAGATTATCCCTCCTTAGTAATAACCAACTGTCATTTTCTCTTGTCAACACAGTTTTAGAGTGTAGTTTTGACAAAAAAAAGTAAAAATCAAGGGAGAGGAGGGAAACTAGCTGTCAGCCTCCCACTATTTTCTATTCTTGGTTTAGTCACTCTCCCCGTTTACCTCCTTCTCCCTACCTTGCTGGTTATTGTCAAGGACCATCAACCAAGCCCTCTATGCTCTAGCACCTCCAATACCCCTGTCCAGTCCTTCCATGGCCACCCCGACCTCCTAAGTCCTCTATCAAAATGCTGCAGCATTCTTGTAAAATAATGTGCCTATGATATTATAGAAAACAGACCAGTTTGTGCCAACTTCACTGCTCTTTACTCCAGATGTACTTTATTTTGTTGGAGATACGTCACTTCCTAGTCTATGTCATCCATGTGATTGTTTCTACTAACAATAACTATTGATGTATTATTGCTGTTGTTAGTCAGCTACAACTATTACTGCTAACTACCTATCTATTGCAATTGTCTACCGCTACTACTTATGCAATCATTACAGATTATTTTATGTATTCATTTTTCAATAATGGTAGTGTTTTTGCTTGGGTTCAAACCCATGACAGCAAGACCTAATCCCTCGTACTGGAATGGATGATCAACAGTGTTATCCTGCTATTGGTTACATATTCTCCTATTTTGGTTGCTTTTGAGTATATTACAAGCCATGCATATCTGGTATCTGAGATGCTCAAACTTAAGGGAAGTGTTAGAATAAATTATGCAATAAATGGATCCTTGGGGTGTTGGATAATAGTCTTATATCCTACCACACAGTGTAACTACCATTTATAGGGGATATCGTCTATTGGTAATAACAGTCTCTCATATCTTCTCTTACCAAATCTGATCCAAAAATTACCTAAACAAAAAAGGATTCAGAATTTTCTAATTGTAAATCAATATGCCGAAGTCCTTTACAGCCTAACCAAGGGAGATTCTCCCACCCAGCAACACGTCACAAATTATGGAGAACCCTGGGTGAGAACAAGCAGAATTTCGTATGCGCCATATCTATCTCATTGGATATTTAAGATGAGTCGCCCAGCTACATTTACTACTGATAGAAGATATCTGCATAACCATATCCATTACGTTTTTCCAACTATACGCGGAGCCTACCAAACAAGGGGGAAAAAAGTATTACAGAAAAAGATCGCGGCAAAATCTACAAAACAACTGAACGCAAACTTAAGACCAATACACGACACATCTACTAAGATCCAAACTTAACGCACTCAATCGAAACTCAAACCATCACCAAATTGGAAAATAGAAAACTCCACAAGAAACAAAGATCTAAGATCCAAACATCAAGATCCACCGAAAACTCCAGAAATCTCACCAGATGAGGAGGCGGATCAAATGCTCGGCCTGATCCTGTGGCCGGTAAGATCTCGAGCGGGGATAACAAGATCCCGTGAACCACGAGCGCTTAGGACGCGAGATAGAAGATGAGGACGACCGAAATGATTTTTTGGACCGCAGGGATGGGTGGGGGCGTGGAAGTAGTGATGTGGCGGTTGAGGCGTTGCTATCTCGCTTCAAATTGCTTCTAACTCACAGTCTTCTCCTTCCGATCCTCCTCCGTCGTCCTCCTCCTCCTCTCGCTGCACATTCCAGTCGTCTTCCACCTTACCTTTCCTTACCTATTGCCCTTTCCCGCACCGCGCTTTTTGCCGGTTCGCAATGTCACATCAGCATGTCTTGCTGGAAATTTTTTCAATAATATAATTAAAATTTTACATTATCATTAAAATAATATTCTAATGCAGTAAAATTATCTTTTATTAAGGCATCATTCACGATTTTTTTTATACAATTTTTGTTAAACAAAGTTTAATCTTAAATGTTCAACAAGTTGAAGCTCAACTTCAATTACTATGTAGCTTTAGATGTGTTTGTTTGAATTTTAAAATATAATTCTTAATTTTTAGAGTGGTATTGTAGTAATATCGTTAAAAAGTAGTATTTAAAAAAAAAAGTGACAGTTCAAAAATTACGTTTGTTCGTTAGAATAATATTTTTATAGTATTTTTAAGAACTTTTTGAAAATTTCAACTTCAAAGACTAGTATTTTTAATAAATATTACTAACAATATTTTAATAATCTATTTTATTAAAAATATTTTTAAAAATAAATAAAAATATTTAAGTGTAAATGAATTACGTCAATAAATACAGATCAATCTTATAAGGATTTTCAATCATTATAATGAAATATTTTTAATTTTAAAAATTATAATATATTAAATCAAATTACAGAAAAATTTTAATAACTAAAATTACAGAAAAATCTTAATAACTATATTAGTATTAATAATATTTGTCCGTTCAATGGTACGAGAAAAATATGTTTACGTTTTTTATTATATATAATATTTTATAGTATATTTATTAAATAATTTTTATATTTTTTCGCCCCCATAAGGCCTAAATACTAAAAAGGAATGATGTGAAATATGTCAACTCTTAGGATCATAGGTTTTGTCGGGTAAAAAAAATTTATGAAGTAATTTTTTAATTATAATTATTAGAAAAGATTTAAACATATGCATACTCTCCGATGTGTGTTTTTTTTTCAGCAAAGCTCATCGAAAGATGTACGTTTCGAGGACATCCACACAAAATATCAACTTTTTTAATATAATAAGTTTTGTACGATTGAATTATTAATATTTTTTTAAGATAATTTTCAAGACTTACCGTTATAAAAAAAATTAATAATTTTTTTGTTATAATAATATTTTGATAATATGCATGTTCTTAATTTTACCATTTAATAAAAAAAATAAAAAAAAATTTAATCAACAAATATTCTGTCAAGAGAAAATTTTGTTGGTAATTTATTTTTAAAATTTTTAAGAATTTAAATAAATGTTAAATGATGAGCAAAATGTTAAAGAAATGTTAACGTAACTTTTACAAATGAAATTTCCGTACAATTTAAAAATGGCTGATTAATTTTTTCATGTGACATTACATATTAATTTTATACAATTTTAACTTTATTTAACACTTCTAAATCAATTATATTATCTGAATTAATTGTTAAATAATAAAGTCATAATCACCGTAACTATCCAAAACAATTTCAGTAATAATTAAACACTAAAAATATTTATCATCAAATATAATATTCACACGTATCACTCAACAAAAGTTCATTGAATAAACATGTCACTCAACGAAGACTTGTTAAACAACACATACGATACAACTACAGTGGACAGAGAATTTCGTTACATCGATTTGCTATTTCGTTATAACGATTTTTATGAAGCAAGGATTGCAAAGTTGGTTCAATAGCAATAATTTTATAAAAATAATTACATACTAATAATAATAATATGGCGCTACTAAATAACTAATTTACATATATCTATAATGTCTCTTTTAAAACTAAGTTTACAATAAGTGGCTAATATATGTATTTATGTATCAATTAAAAACAAAACTCATGCAACCTTACAAATATGCAATTAATGTGTAACTTAATTAAAATGCATGATGAATAACGATTTTTATCATAAAATGCATTAATTATAACATGTAAAAATGTACAACTTAGCATTTTATAATAACCCAACGGCTAACGTAACATTTACAAATGAAAGTTCTGCAAATCTAAGTTTACGAAAAATAGAATTTCCGCACAACCAAGATTACGACAAACGAAAGTTCTGCAAAGTCAAGCTTATGAAAAATAGAAGTGCTACCAGTGTAATAACTATTTTTGTAACTATATAGTTTATTGTAGAGTAACAACAATAACTATATAGCAATGTCATATAATTATCACAGTAAAAATAAAAAAAATACTCCTTACACGTAAAATTTTGAAACATATTCGGATAAAAGAGTGAATTTTTTAAAAATTCCCAACGGAGAACTTCACATGTCAATAATTATCTTTATAATATATTTTTAATATATTAACCTTTATAAATTAATATTCATAACATTTACAAATAGAAGTTTTGCAAATCCAACTTTACATAAAACAGAAGTTTCGTCAATTAGCTTTAAAATCTTCATTACTCCATGGCATTGTCATAGAGTTATGACCATAACTATGCAGTGATGCTGTATCGTTATCATAGTGTTGAAAATAAAAAAAATACTTCTTCCATGTAAAAATTTGAAAAATATTTGAATAATAAAGTGAATTTTTTAAAATTACAATATATAATTTCACATGTCAATAATTATCTTTTCAATATTTATAATATTTTAACCTTTATAAGTCAATATCTCCTAACTTTTACAAACAGAAGTTTTACAAATCTAAGCTTACGAAAAATGGAATTGCCAGTCCAAGCTTTAACTTCACAACTCAGCACACTTGACAATGCGTGTTTTTTTATGACAAAATTATTAATAATTTTTTCCAAGATAATTTTCAGCGAAAGACCTGCATTTATAAAAAAAATTTATACTCTTTTTGTCATAATAATATTTTTATAATATGCATATTCTTAATATTACCATTTAATAAAAAAATAAAAAATATTTTTTTAATCAACAAATATTCTTTCAAGAGGGAATTCACAAAGTGGTAATTTATTTTTTTAATTTTTAAGGATTGAAATAAATATTAAATGATTCAAAAAAATGTTAAATAAATATTAAACAACCATAACTATATGGCTTGTTATAGAGTTATAACCCTAACGATATGGCGATGTTATATAATTATCACAATAAAATTTAAAAAAATATTAAATCGTATACATAAAAATTTGAAACATATTCAGATAAAAGAGCGATTTTTTTTTTAATTGCAAAATACATCAATAATTATCTTTTCAATATTTTTTATAATATATTATCTTTTATAAGTTAATATTCATAACATTTACAAATGAAAGTTTCGCAAATCTAAACTTACAAAAAACGAAATTACCACTAGTCCAAACTTTAACTTCACAACTCCGTGACGCCGATGTGTGTTTTTTTTATGTCAAAATTCTTAATAATTTTTTTAAAGATTATTTTCAACAAAAGACAATTTAAAATTAAAATATTAAATGAAAAAGAAAATTTAAATTTTTATTATTATTAAAATATTAAAAATCTAAAACATTATTAAATTTAAAATTAAATATAAATTTTCATAATATACATAAATAATTCTATAAAAAAATTTATTTCCAAATTTTTAATATTTTAACAATAAATTTTTTTCAAATTTTTATTTTCTTTGATTTCTAGTAAATACAAAACCCCCTCTTAATCTACAAGTAATTGCTAGGTTGATGTGATGACAACTTCTTAACATATTATTGCAGAAAATACAGAGACACTGCGAACTGCAATCACACATTTCAAATTTCAGTGCAACGATTGTTTCACACATTTAGATAGATAACAAGTCTCTTCCACGATTGTTTCACACATTTAGACACCTTTGAACATGCGTTTTTTCTTCAAGAATCATATCATCAAAACCATTCATCAACCTTCAAACTTCTGTGCATTATCCATTATCATTTTTACCTTGTAAATCTCCTGCAGAAAAGGGCTTTGGTGCAATGTGTCTGGCATAATGGCTACCATGATATTTGTATCAAAATGATAAGGGCCTGAGACTGGCATGATGGATTCAAACAAATCCATGGCGCAGTCCCTGCAAATCAAACCACCATCTCGGCCTCCCTGAGATCTGTTGGAATGCCGACGTCCAGCCTCATGGTTGGCTTATACTTCTCTGGTATTTTTGCACCACCTTGGACGCACATCTCTACCACTACTGGTGCCTGTCCATAGAAATTCCTGAGCTCTCGTTGCAGTGCAGGCCCACTAACATCAGGAACATGCCAAACATACCTTGGGGGTATCAAGTCGTCAAGCACCGCAGATTGCCAGCCATGCTGACCATTCCGCTGCTGGTGCTTGTATGCACCACAATTTTGTGCCTTGTGTCCGGTTGGACCGACGTGCACTTCCGGACAATATCCACACACCCTAACAGGATACCTCTTCATAAGCTTCTCTGTACCATCCCTTAATGTTTCCCACGATTTCACTGTTTCTTCACATAACGTAACCATCTCTTCTTGACTTGACGGTGTGCATATTTCTGATTCCAGTGTTTCCATAGGGAACGGCTTCTCGATGTCATCAGGTATGGGATTAGGCAAGTCATCCTCATTAGCATCGATGAATTCTTTTCTGCCTATTCGGACAACAGGCTTTCTCCGTCGCTTTGCAGGGAAGTCAGGTATATCCACACCAGCTTGAATGCAAAGTTCAACGATGGCTGGAATTCTGGGGATGGAAAACCTCTCTTCATGGGTAATACGCCTACCAAGCCGATCAAAGAGATGGTAAGACTCAACTGGAACAAATATATCTTCAATAGATGCCTGTATCCATTCATGATGGCCTTTGCGTAACGCAGATTTCGGACCACGGCATGTTTTAAAAATGTGGCCAACAGGACCAACATGTATCTCATTGCAGTAACTGTAGAAAAATATGAGTTATTCAATGCCGATCTTCACCAATATATATCCCTACTTTTGAAAGAAAATAATCAGATATGCAGTAGATGGTACAAATATGCAAACTATATGATATGCAGATTTCTGCAGCATGCACTTTTAAGTCTTGATTATCAGGGCATTGCCACAGGTATATCCTAGCTAGGCAAATTACACCCATCATCGTCTAGGATCAAGAGGAGACTGATGCAACTATAAGATTATGCCATTACGACCTATGGCCATGGATGTACAAGTGAATCAATTACTAAAACAAGCATTGTGAGTCTCTTGCACTATTTGCATTCTTTATCTTTTAGAGGGAGTTCGTAAAAGGCCTCAACTAGAAACAAAGTGCATTTTTCAAAAAAAATAAGATGGCCAATTATCAATCTGGTAATACCCAGAAAATATTCACTTAGATATCATGTGCTTTTTATCTTTACATTCACGCGGTTTTACCACATTTATAGAAAATTTGACAATAATTAGGGGAACCCTATCAAGCATGTTAAAGTTTAACTAAAAATCAATTGATTGTAAATAAAAAGGGTTCTTCATATATTATGTTTAGCCTCTATATGTATTAATATGAGACTATTGTAACACTCTCCCTAATTTGTAACTTGTTTTTATGTCTACAAGTGTTGAATATACGTGAACTAGTTCAGATAATATTTTCAACTTTCATTTCAAAACTAATTACTAAGAATGTGGAGGTCTTGGGCCTTTATATCGTGATGTTTCATTTTTTTACAGCCAATTGATTTTAAAATGGAATTTTAACAAAACTTATTTTTTTTATAAGAACTCCAAATGACTAGACGATTGACATCAAAAATTACCTGCAAGAAAAAAAAAAAAAATTACCTGCAAGCATGTACTGGTATCACTTTCAGAAGTTTCTTCAAATTGTTTATCAATGAGAATCTAGCATTCAACACTTCATGTGCCACTGGTACTAAGCCACGTACTAACATCCCATTTTTAGGAGGTGGTACTGGCCTCCTTGGCTTTCCCTTTCCATTTTTCTTCCTTTCCCTTGCTGCACGCCTTAACTCCACTATCGGTACTGGAAATGGTTTCTTTTCCTTCTTGGAGTAATAGCGGGGCAAATCTGAATTTTGAGGATAATTGCTTTTGACAACCAGAGATTTCAAAAGGTATTCATGAGAATTTCCAGCAGGAATTCTGAATATCAAAGAGACCTGGTTATTACCATCTTGCTGCAACAGATATTGAAACGCTGGCTCTATCAGCCACAACATAAAGGAAGTTACATGTATCTTAAAACATAGAAGCTACTTGCAAAAGGATAAAATGATATTAGGATTAAAAGTCAGAAGCTATATAGTCTATACCGTAGTATGATTTCCTTTGACACAATGGACTGCATGGTAAAATCAAAAGCAGATCATTCCATATTACAAATTCACAAAACTTGTCATTTCTATGCAGCAGCTACTAAGATATCATAATACACTGGTGGTTTTACATGGTATGACACAAACTATTTGATGAAGATGATACAGGGACCTTTTAACCATAACTATGGATGATGATAAAACTAGCTGGAACTTCACTATCTCCACCAGATTGAAGTGATACCACTTCAAGCAGAAGAAGGAGATATTAGCAAACAACAGCAGTGCACTTCAATAAGAAATAAAAGTGTACTTGCCATTGTTGAGTAAAAGAAAGCTCCTTCAAATCCAACAATCCAAAGATAATTGTCAAACCAAAGTCAGCAACATATGAAATTTCTTTGGCATCTTTGGGATCCAATATTTCCCTTGAATCAGATGGCCAAATTTTGGTCAAGTAATTTTTCTTTGTTCCAAGTAACAATTATCATGCTAATTATCTCAAATTTGAGTTCATTCCTAAGGAAATACAATAATATATGTCTTTCCATTTTTCCATAAAAATTGCTAGTTCTATTGTTCACATATTGTAAACACAATAGTGCATCATTTCTTTAGAGAAGTGCATACGAGACATGAGAATATGAATATATAGAGAGGGTTTGTGCCTTTAGAAATGGTGAAATTTTTGATTTATTATTTCCTATCATTTTACGTCATTTCTTATACTTTCTAAAGGTACAAACCTCTTTTTAGGGACATTCTAAATGCCTTTGACAATAAGGTGGGAAATGATGTTTGATTCAATCAAATAATCAACAACATTTATGGTTATACTCATTTGAGTTCAGTTGTTTTCAATTTTCACATAAGCCCCATCAATAAACATTAGTGTTGGGGTGGTGCCAACAATTAGGATAAATAGAATCATCTGAATCATAATCCCACTATGTGAAGTTAGTCATAGGAATCTTTTTCTTACATCTATTTCTATCTATGTCAAATCTTCAATTAAATTATATAAATTTAAATCTTTTCTCATAATTCTTAACCAACTAGTTTTAAGTCTTCCTCTATCTCTTTTAATTTCTTCTATGCTAATTAATTCTCATGTCCTTAACTAGTGTATTCTTTGACCTCATAAAAATATGATTAAATCACTTAAGTTGATTTTTTCTTATTTTATCTTCAATTGGTGCAACTCCTACTCTATTCTTAACAAAATCATTTTTTGATTTATTCCTTATAGTATTATCACTCATCCAACCAAGCATAAACATCTCAGCAACATTAACTTTCTACAAATGAATAAATATGATCGTACTTTTAACCCAGCATTTTGAACCATAAAGTATAATTAGGTAAATAATAATTTTATAGAATTTTACTTTTAATTTTAAGAGTATCCACTTATTACATAACACTCTAAAAGCATTTCACCACTTTATCTATCTTACTTTAATCCTATAGATAACACCATCTATAATTTCACCATTGCTACTCATTATAGATCCTAAGTATATAAAAGTTTCACTTTTATGAATCTCATGCCCTTCTAAGTGTAAACCTTCATCATTATTCCTACTTCCATTTAACCTATTTCTAACTTATTTTTATTAATTAAAATTGTTAACAAGAAATAGCATATATTAGGTTATTTCTCCTTGAATTTCCTTAGTTATGTCATCCATAACAAAGACAAATACATATAGACTTCAAAGGGCCTTTAGCGTAAACCATGCCTATTAAAGATTTCCTAGTATCTCCTATTATAATTTTAATATTAGTGGCTGCTTTTTTATCTATATCCTTTGTAATATCAATATAACCTATGAGTACTCTCTTTTTTCTGTAAAACCCATTACAAAAGATTTCTAGGTACTGTATTATAAACTTCTTTCCAAATTAATGAAAACCATATGGACGTTTTTTTTCCTTAACTCTTTAATTTTCAATTAATTGTCTAAATAAATGAATAGCTTACATTGCCGACCTACCCAACAAGCCCAAATTGATTTTCTATGATTTTAGTTATATACCTTTATGCTTTAGTCTTTGCTCAATTACCTTTTTCCATAATTTCATAGCTTGACTCATTAATTTAATGCCATGATAATTATTATAGTTCTATGTCTCCCTTATTCTTAAATATAGCTATTTAAAAACTCATTTCCCATTTATCTGCCATTTTCTTTGTTTTTAAAATTATATTAAAAGACTCAGTTAACCCTTTAATCCCTACTTCACTCATGTACTTCCACATTTAATAGGAATATCATTTCGTCTAATATTTTTTTCACGTTTCATTTTCTTAATAGCCTTTTACCTTTAAAGTACTAATTCTTCTAAAATAATTATAGTTTATATTTTTGTACTACTGCCTAAAGTTTGCATGTAAGAATTTTATATGATAGATTTATCAAAAGGCTTACTAAAAAACCTACTCCATTTAATTTTTTATTTCATTTTATTTTATTAAAACTCAAACATTTTCGTCTTTTACACTTGACTCAAATATCTATATTTTTCTCTATCCTTAGCCAATTTATATATTCTATTTTCACCTTAATTGGTGTTCAAATTATCATGTAATTTCTTATAAGCCTAATTTTTAACATTACTAATAATTTTCTTAGCAATCTTTTTTGCTAGGTTATCTCTAAATTTTCCTCATTTCTACATTTATAATAGATTTTATAACATTTTTTCTTTTCTTTTCTTTTATTATATTTTGTGCATCTCTATTCCAAAATCAATTTTCTTTACCTATTGTTACATGACTCTTCTAAAATTTTCCTAGCAATCTTTTTAATAGATATGGTTATTTCATTCCGAAATTTATTTACCACTCCATCTAGTTTTCGTATTATTTCTTTTAACAAGTTATCTTGTCATTTTCTTTTCACTTTCTAGATTTCACCACCTAATTATTGGGTTCTTATGTACTTTAGTCTTTCTTTTCCTAATTTTGATATTAACGTATGATACTAAAAACTTAGGTGTAGTTTTCTCCTAGAATAATCTTACAATATTTACCCATTCTATGACCTATTTTTTAATTAAGTGAAAAAAATCTATTTGACTAGCATTTGAATCACTTTTAAATGTAATTAAATGTCCCTCTCCTTTCTTTCCACATTTTTATCACCAACATTAAATCCACCATGGTTTCTTTCATATCCTATATTTTACTCCTCTACATGACCATTTAGAACCTCTCCAATAAAGAGAGTTTTTCACTAATGTGTAAACCATCAGAATCTCCTCAAAATTTGAAGTTAATAGCTTCTCCTAAAGCTATTTGTAGTCCATATACACGAATTATATTAACTATCACATTTACTATCACAAGCTTAACATAGAACTATTAGGATATAGAACTCATCTCCTAAACATTAGGAAAAATATAGAACTATAAATAAGATGCAAAGTATGCAATTTGTTTCATGGCTTGGTTTCACATTAACATTCAAACTATAAGGAAACATACCATGAAGTGACATGAAGACAAGTGATGACTCAATTTCAGGAAACTTGATACTCCTGTATTCTGAGACCAAGGCTTGGACAAGCATTCATTTTTTGCCAATCGGCCCTTGTACCCATCAACCGTTGGAGGAGACCTAGCCAAGGAAGGGCAGGAAATAGCAGCAGAACTCATCTCCAACAAAACTCAAATAAAATAGCCAATAGCAACTAGCAGGCACATAACACCTTTGCAGTTGAAGTTCAATTTCCTGCTTGGCTCATGACAAGCAAAGCAGGGAAATTCTTCTTAGCTGAAGCCTCTTATGATCAATCAAACTAAATAACCTGCATGATTTTGTTCTCATCAGTTTTCGGAAAGAGTCCATGAACACAAACCTAAAACATAAGAGAACAAGAACTCCTCCAGCTTTAAAATCCTTGTAATAAAGTGAGTGACTCCATCCTGTTATATACATGGACATTTGTTGGGGGCTTAGCTGGGGTAGTTGGGAAAGGAGAGAGATGACTGGCAAGACAAAAAAATATTACGAATAAATGTATTTTGGAGGGAACAATTATTGCTCAAGTTGAGAATCCAAATAATTCCCTATTCATTCCACCTTCGAAGAGGAGAAGGGGCATGGCTGGTTCACCACTGATGCCAAACCACTTGGGCTACAAGCAGTGATTGAGATCTCTGGTGGCAAAATAGGGTGATCAAGCAAATTCTGGTCACTTCCTCAATCAATGTGATGCTTAGCTCACTTGCAACAGGTACAGGATCATATCAACCTAGTTTCAGTACTTGAGCTTGATCTGACAAATGATGGGGAGAAGATGGATCTAGACAAGACCAGGGATCTGATGCACAAGTTGATCCACGATCAATTGAAGGAGATGACAGAAAATTTCAATTAAGGAAATTTTGGAATCTCTGAAGGGCCTAACGATGGAGAAGACAATGGAGAGTTTTGGGGTTACAGGAGGGAGCTCGGATGAAGGGTGGACCAGGAAGAAAACAAATTTAGAGAGGTTGCTGCCACAGTCGTCTTCCAAGCTGATTTTTCCTATTTACAATGAAGAAGGAAATCCAATGGGATGGATTATACAAAGCAATGAACTTCTTCAGCTTCTACAACGTAATTGAAAAGTAGAAGATTAAGTATGCTACCTTACACTTGGAGGACAATGCAATCTAGTAGTACAATTGGTACAAACAATAAGGTCAGTTGAGCTGTTTGGAGAATTTCAAGCAAAATCTTCTGATTTGATTTGGAGATAATGAATTGGAGAGGCTGATTGCTCAAACAAATTTAGAGGGGTTACTGCCACAATCGTCTCCCAAGCTAATTTTTCCTATTTACAATGTAGAAGAAGATCCAATGGGATGGATTATGCAAAGCAAAGAACTTCTTCAGCTTCTACAATGTAATTGAAAAGTAGAAGATTAAGTATGCTACCTTACACTTGGAGGACAATGCAATCTAGTGGTACAATTGGTACAAAACAATAAGGTCAGTTGAGCTGTTTGGAGAATTTCAAGAAAAATCTTCTGGTTCAATTTGGAGATAACAAATTGGAGATGTTGATTGCTCAAATATCCAAGTTGCAGCAGACATCTTCAATGAAGGATTACCAAACCCGCTTTTAAAACTTGTCAAATCAAGCAGGAGGTTGGAAGATAAAGATGCTATACAAGCATTTTCACTAGTGGACTTCAAGAGGAGCTATGAGTGGAAGTACAGATGCACAAACCAAAGACTATGCTGAGAGCAGTGAAGATTGCCTGGATATATGAAGATAAAATCCAAAGGAGTAACAAGAGGAGTTGGTTGGCTGGAACTACTCAGAGTCAACAAGCTTGAAGCAAAAGTTAAATCTCAAATACAAGGGAAATGAAGACCTTAGTGGGGGATACATCTCCACCATCCATCAAGGTGCTAATGCCAACTAAAATGAAAGAGAGGTGGGAGAAAAATCTTTGCTATAACTGTGATAGCAAATGACACAACTCTCACTTGAAAAGGTCCCTTATATTCCTAAATTTCCTACTAACATTTTATCTATTAGTACTATTACTAAAAAACATTTTCGTTGTATTACATTTTTCCCTTTTCATTGCACCATTCAAGATTTATAGACAAAGCAGAGGCATAAACATGGTCATGGTGTTTACATGTTGACTCACGATGATATTCCTAATGGACTTTCTTTAGTTACTAACTTTTGTTTTTGGTGTTTACTAACTTTTGATGATTCTTCCCTTTTGTAGCATTATTAACTAGGTCATCCCTCTACTCATAAACTTCAAGAGGCACTACCTTAGGTCAATATGAGTCCAATCAATTGTGAGTCATGTCATTTAGGTAAGAAATCTCATGCTACCTATAAAAGGCATGATTTGGCTTCTAATATGAGTCTATTAAAATGGGTTCATTATGATGTGTTGGGACCCACTATGCCTTTTTTTATTTGGTTTCTACTACTATATAGTATTTATTGATTTTTCTAGAGTTTTAGTGGTCTATTTGTTAAAAAATTGTCAACATATATTCAATGTAGTTCAAAAGACATTCAATGTAGTTCAAAAGTTTTTCAATGAAATAATAAATCAATTTGTTATGACTCCAAGGGGGGGGTTTATGCCCTCTAGAAATTAATGAAAAGGAAAATCTGAAAAAAAATTCATTGTTGAAATATTAAAAATTTAGAAATAGAAAATTTTATAGAACCATTTGTGCACTTTATGAAAATTTAGGAAAATTTATATTTAATTTAAAAAAAAAATAAAAATATTCTAGATTTCTTACATTTCAACAATGAAAAAATTTCTACATTTTCTTTTTCATTGATTTCCAAGAGACACAAACCCCGCCCCCCCAAAATTCTTTCATATTGATAATGCATTAGACTTTATTCAGCATGATACTCAATTTTTTTACAAAAATTAAGGTATTATTCATCACATTACTTGTACTCATACATTCCAACAAAATGGTGTTGGGAAGTGAAAACATCACCTTTTTGATGTTGCTCATACCCTTATGAAAGTTTTCAAGTTTTCAAATATTTATAGTCAAATGCTATTTTACAACTTCATATCTTATGAATTGTATGCATGCTTCCCCATTAAGGGGAGAGATTCTATCTCCTCATTGACGTCCTCAACAAGAATTGTTTTCTATTCCACCAAGACTTAGTCACACTACTTTTTTCAAAGATCTCACACTCATAAAGGGTATAATTATTATTATTCTCCAATGCATTGATATTTTGCCTCCATTGATGTACACTGTTTACAAGATACCCTTTATTTTAACAAGTCTAAGTCCTTGTCCAACAACAACCCTTTACCTTAACCTCATTTTATAGATCCAACCTTTTTACCTGTGTGAGAGCATATGGATATTAGATATGGATCCATTTATGGATCTAATTAAGGATCCATTTATGAGCTATATATTTATATGTAATCTCCTACAATTTGTTAGACAATAATCACATTTTTACCCCCTTTCATTCCAAATGGTATTAGAGCCAACTAACCCTTTAATCTCCCAATACCATTGACACATCCAACCTCGTTGTGCCAATAACAAAAGTCTTTGCCGTTTCATCTAGAGCACACATGTCACAAACAAGCAAAGCTCTCACCTTTTTCACATACATAGCTTCGATTGTCTTGAGCTCGTGCACACAACACACATAGTGTCTCAACAATAGGATCCCAACAATGCATGCAAGGGTACCAATTTTAGAGGAAGACTTGGTGCATCACGTGCAGAAGGCCATCTACATGCAAGGGACTAGTGGTCTCTGTCTTGCAACCCACTATAGGGTCATTTCACCTAAATTTACGACCCAAAATAGGGTCATTCCTACCACCCGTGTAGGGAAACTTGATGCCAGTGAATAGTTGAAGCTGGATAGGAGATTTACCCATGTTAAAGTTTTGTGTTGTTGCTACTCTTCCCCACAATAGGGTTTGAGGATTTCTGTACTATAGTAGTAATAGCATATGTTAAAGGAAATCATAGCTCACCGAGAATCAACAGTTAGGCAATTTACTGGTACCACAAAGAAACTAATGAGAAAAACTATATGTTGTAGGCAAAGAGTTTTCAAACATTTGTTGTTGCTTAGTGAAAAGGTCATCATCTTACAAAGCCCCCCCTAGATGATAAGGACTCGACATATGATGATTGGTATGTAGATGATTTGAAAGTTGTTACATGGCTAGAAAATAGTATGGTCATCAATGTCACTCACGGAATCATGATACTACATTCAACCAAAGCTATTTAGGACACTCTCTGTTAGATGTATGGGCATGAAAAAAACATCACCAAAGTGCATGAAATATATGAACTAATCTTCAATTTATGCATGGTTGGACAATCAATATAAAAGTACTTAGACACACTGTGGATCTTGTTTAAGGAGTTTGATATGTGTCAACCAATTACCTAAAATGTTGCTATGATGAGACAATATCATACTGATCTTACTGTTACTGCATTTCTGGTTGATCTCCAAACAAATTTGGTATCTCAAGTTTGTGGTCAAATCCTATGTGGAGACACTATGCCTGATCCTACGATGACATTTACTCATGCTCTTAGAATATCTACAAATAACACATAGATCAAGTCTACAGTCACAACAACAACATGACTGTTTGGAGGTCGTAACAACAAAGACACTAGGGACAATCCAATGGCAAGTGTCACACCCTTTGTCTTCATTGTGGTAGAATGAATCATAAACCCAAAAATTGTTGGGAGAAGTTTAGGCGGCCTGCATGGGCTCGAGTTGCTACGGAGTCTAGGGATTCACCTACTCCAACTACTTCATAAGGCTCAATTGGTGTGACTATTTCCCAAACGGATTATAAATGTTTTCTACAGTTATAACCAAAAGACTCCTTTTCAAGTTTGATATCAAGAGCATCACATCACATGACAGATAGTGCAGAACTTTTTAGTCGTTTACATAACCTACCTAATTTAAATAGTGTAACCATTGCCGATGGAAAATCCTATCAAGTTTTGAGGCAAGGCACTGCACATGCCTCTCTCCTAGAATTTGGTTGGATCAAACTCTTTATGTGCTTAATTTTCTTGTGAATCCCCTCTCCATTAGCATTATAATTATTCAACTCGGGATCTGCAAAAGACGGTGAGAATTTATTTGGGTCATAAACTAAGTGATGATGTGTACCTTGTGACATTTCACGTTTGGTTACCCTTCCTTTGAAAAACTTAAACAAGCATTACCTTGGTTTTCTATTTCTCCAGTTGAGTGTGAGTCTTGTCAACGTAGTAAGCATTGTTGAATTACTTTTAGTGATGTCCAGTTGGTGTTAAGTAATAGTTTATTTGATCTGGTCTATTATGATGTTTAGGGTCCTAGTTGTATTGTGTCTATGTTGGGTTATTGGTATTATGTTGTGTTTGTAGATGATTATTTCATGGATTTATTTGTTAAAAAATCGTCATTGTATCTTTATGTTCAAAACTTTATTTTTGAAATAAAAATTCAGTATTCTATTACTTCAAAATGTTTGCGTACTGACAATACTTCAGAATTTGTTAGCAATGTTTTACAAGACTTTTGTGTTTCCTAAAATCATATGGACAATCAATATTTAAACAAAAATGTACGACAACAAATCCACCAAAATTTACTAATTTGATAATAATAAATAAAGAGTCTAGACACGAAGTGAAACGCATGCACCACAACAACATTATATACCACATCCATCACATATAGATTGCAACTATGGATACATCAAGCAGCTGACATGTGTAAAAAAAAAACAATAATAAGATCAAAAACCTAATCAAACGTTTAGCCATTTACCTTCTATCTATCGGAGGGGAGGTTGGATCTTGATTGCCGAGGACTCTCCCAACATGATGACATGGCAGTGCCTTATTCGCGGGGTGGACGACGGCTGGCGGCTGTGGAAGAAAAGTGCGAGTACCGAAGGCAGACGACCGTCGCGAGGACCGACAGCCGACGGCTTGGAGAAATGGAGGACCAACGCCCGACCGCCACGGAGGAATGGATTATTGTCGAGGGGAGGAGTGGGCGGTCGACGCCGGCGTCTGAAGGATGTGTTCTACGTAGGATTGGGGGGCGACGGCTGCAGACAACCGAGCGGCCGCAGGTGTGCGCTCGGAGGAAGAAGCAATGGCTGCTGCTGCTGCTCATCCCAGTCCTATCCGAACATCATATTTTTTGAAATTTGTTTCAGGAAAATATTGGTAACAACTAAAAAAACAGACAAATATTAATACGTGGATAGGTAATAATTTTTTTTATAAATAAAACAGATAGACTTTATCTTAAATGCGAAATTTACTTATAAATTTATTAAACAAATTATAAGATTATAAAAAATCATTATGAAAACTATTAGAACAATTAGATGAGAGTTGTTTGCAGGCTCTTTGAAATAATTTGTTTGCAATAATGTTGAACATTGGTTATAACTTTTACTATTGTGTAGTATTATGTGTTTGTTTATATCAGCTTTAGGTATTATATATGTTTGTTTATATTAACTTCACTAACATCTATAATAATGTTGAATATTTGTAAGTAGAATTAGAAATTGTACAGAAAAACACAGTCTCAAAAAAGAATAATCATTTACACTGTTATAGTTTCCTAATTAAGTTTATCTCTTTATTTTCCAAAATCTAATTAAACCCATTAACCCATATTAACACATATTAACACATATTAATGTTTGTAAGTAAATTTTTTTGTAAACTTGATTCCGTGTTGGGTTAGATTGTGTCTAACATTTTGATCAGTAGTCTAGACATATATGTCAAGCCTTGTTGACTTAACCTACTTGTGTTTCATGCTCTTCTTTTTGTTTACTTGTATAGTGATCTGATTGTTGGTAATATTTGTCTCAAATATCAGAACAAGACGGTGATAAATATGACAATACTTCCCTTTACCTACAACTTAAACATTCAAAACATATGAAATTAGTTTCTAATATGGATAAATTCATTCCAAACTTGATTTGGAACATCGACAACATCACACACAACATCTCAACTAACACCACAGGAAAAATGGTTTTTTGTGATGGCCAGAATCATTCCAAAAATCACAAAAATCGTTACAAATACATTATTTGTAATGGTAAAAAATTATAGCAATAAAAGTCATCACAAAAACTCATAATGATCATATAGTGTATTTATGATGGTTGAGACTGTTACAAAAACTCATAATGATCGTCACAAATGATCATTAAAAAAATTTCAATGGCAAAAAAAGATACTTTGCGACTGACTAAAACCGTCACAAATAATTGGGACAGCCAATAAAACCGTCTCAATGGTCATCACAAATAATATTAAAAAATAAAAAATATTATAATAATTTATTAAAATCCTATAGTATTATTCATGTACCTGTAATATTCTTTATATATGAAATAATTTCAAAAAAAATACATTCTACATATCAAAAATTTTAGAAATTTTCTTACAACTTACAACTGCACACTTTCAAAAATAACCAATAAAAATAAGTCAATAAATATTCACTTTCACATACACAAAAGCTTAACATTCAAAATCAATTTTTATTACATTATTACAGTTACGAAATTATATGTTTTCATGAACTAGAACTAAATTTAATAAGTCTAAATGTGATCTAGATTGTATTCTTTACATTACTAATTTATCATCTAATAATCATTTACATTATTAATTTCTACAGAGTAAATCATAACACAAACCAATTTTTTTACTGTGCATAGTGTCAAGGAGAGTATAACTTCTTATTTACAAACAAATAAATCATATTCTAAGTCCAGGAGAATATAAATCACATTCATCTTTTTTTTAATAAATCATATTCTTTACAAATTACAAGCATAAATAATATTACAATCAAGTGATTTAACAAATTAACCATAACTACGCTGAATTCAAACAATAATTTTTTGAAATGTTAAACACAGTCATCTACCATAATTACATTTAGACTATCAATCATTTTGTATGACATGAAATGTTACATACAAAATCAACAATAAGTTTTACGCACAGAAATATATGTGTAAGTCTTTTAGTATATTTGCTCACACAAATATTGTTATTACTTCTAGATTTCTGTATGTTATATATTTATTTTGTTTATCTTATTTATTTATAAGTCTATTGCAAGTTAGATACTCCAACTTAAAGGAGAATGTTAGAGTTAAGTGTATATTAGGTTATGTTGCGAGCTCAATTTTACATTGATTAAGTATTACATATTGTCTTCATTTAACCTATATATAAAGATGTCTTATGTTCATGAATGATACATACATCTAATATTCTACCTATTTTCTTATTTACTCACAGTATTCATTTCTAATTTTATAGATTTGGTAATTCTTAATAAATGAAATTCAAGTAGATACACAAAAATACCAAAACTGGCACAGACTCATTAGAAGAAATAAAAAAAACCCAAAAGAAGTTTTAGCAATGAAATAAAATATGCAATTATGTGCTTATTAACGGCTCCCAAGGGTTATAACAAAATGTAAAACTTTAAATTACAAAACAGTAACCACAAATGAAGTTGTGCACCAAGAAATTCCTTGTAAAATTAATACTAAAAGCACCACAAATGAAGTTGTGCAATTCAACCAATCTACAACAAAATCACCACTCAAATCTCTTAACAAAAATCAGTAACATTAATTTATGGTAGCACTAAAGTTTCAGCAATTAAAATCTGCACTTATAAGAATGAAATCTGTATTAAAATTAAAATCTCATTCAAAACTAATACATTCATCAAATAACACTAAATGACAGTTGCATGAACATCAAGATTTCCATTAATGCCAATAATACATTATCATCCCATGTAAATTAAGCATGGATATAATCTTTAGTTGTAGTTACAAGGTGGAGTTGTGTTTGCATTCACTTATTTATAACCCTATAACCGTAATGAAATTAATGGTCATCACATTTGATCGTAGGAATGCTCCTATTCATGATCCCATTTTCTGCCATAAGTGATCCTTTCTGGTCTGCAGACATGTTATACTGAAGAACTATTATAATTGAATCAAGATAAAAGATTATGATCATCCATCGAAAAATTATGCATCATACTACAGCATACTTAACAATTAACATGATACTTTGCATGCTTTCTTCCTATATGACCTTTACATTTTATTTTGGGACCAACATTTGATCAACTCTAACTCTTCTTTTATGTTGCAATTGTTGACTGGACAAAACCTCATCATTCCATGTTTAATATATCTCACATGACACGTTTACAGTGAAAGTGCTGATGGGAATTGCTTGAAATATACCGAAACAATTGGAGACGCTGCAAAGTTTATTATGGTTAATTGGGAGTCATGGTCATAACAGATTCTCCAAAACAAAAAGCAGCCAATGCCTCAAAGAGGCTATAAAGCCAGTTAACTAAAAGAAGTAGGAAGGAATCCATGATGATGGAAACACCAAATTTTTTATACTATGCAGAACTCCCAACCATTTCTCTGCTTACAGAAGCTTGTGAAGAGATCCAAAATAGTGGAATGAGTGATACAAAGATGCAAGATTGAAGTAAAATGATCTACAAAATAGTGATACAAATATTAGTAACATATCAACTTAAACAAAAATGAAAAATATAGATCTACATGTAATAAACTACAAAAATAGCTTAAGATCTATTAAACATACGAAAAAACTACTAAAATTCTACAAAAAAATTACGAAAAAACTAAAAACCTACTAAAAACATCACAAAAAACTTGAGAAACACAGATCTGTGCTTATGATGTGCAATGAGATCACATGAAGAAGAAGAAAAGGGAGGCCGGATAGAAGGGAGGAGAAGAAGCTTTCGGCGGTGAGAAAGGAGTGCGAAGAGGGTGGTGAGATGACAGAGAGGGCGACAAGGAGGATGCATGACGAGATGGCTGGGAGGGTTTTCGCGAAAAAGGAAGTCATGTGGGAACAAGGGGAAGGTGCAAGCTTTTATCCCGTTAATGACATTTGCAATGACCTTTAAAAGTTGTCGCTAATAATAATCATTTGTGACAACTAAAATGTATTAGTTATCACAAAAATAATCTTTCGTCTTATTAAACTTTGTTGCGACGCTAAAAATCATCACAAAAGATGATATTTGTAATGACCACAATAATATGACTGTCACGAATAGTAAATTTTCCTCTAATGTAAGTCACTCTTACTTACATTTTCAAGTACATTTTATACATGTTCCTCCATATCTTCATTCACTTTCAACATTTTTAGTAGTGATAATAGCATTCAAATTGTATCTTTTTATCATTTCATTCCAAGTTTTACATTTTATCTTTCCATCATTTGTTTTAATATTCCCATCATTCATAGTTTCGCTAAGAATGTCTAATATGACTTTATCAGTTCTTGCATTCTATGTAGTATAATGTTGTTCTCCACTTTTCTATTTGTTAGAGGAATTCATATATTATGTTTAATAATTGCAAACAAGAAATACAAATCATTTAAATCATATTATTGCAAAATTACAAGAAAAACAAGCAGTTACAAAAATTTTACAAAAACTACTTGCTGTAAAATTAAGCATAATATCATGGCATATTTATGCAAAATTATAACTTTATAAGAAGTTGCACATTAATGCAAAATTACAAATAAAAAAACATTAGATAATTCAAAAAGAAGACATATATGTTATAAAAAGAATACATTCAAAATGAAGACATACATGATATACAAAAACAAGACACAAAATTACACCGTAAAAGCAAGCATCCAAACAGCTTCACGCACACATCAAAAAAACAAGCATTCATGAAAATGTATGGTAATTTAGATGATAAATGTTTACATATTAAAATTAAAGTAGTAATTACGTTTAGAATGATTTTAAAAACTAAAACAAGTTAAAATTAAAGAAAACTAAAAAACTTACCGCAGAAATTACTATATTTATTTTTCTTTTTTTAAGACTTCATTCTTTTATCCTTATTCTCAATTTTTATAATCACTCTTATTTTCATAATAACATTATTGATTTTAATCCATTCTTTACATTATTAAAATTATTTTTCCTTTTCTTCTTATCTTAAAATCATTTCTTACATTTTACTTCAAGAGAGAGTTTGTGTCCTTTGAAAATCAATAAAAAAGAAAATCTAAAAATATTTTTATTATTAAAATATTAAAAATATGAAAATTAAAAATTTTACGAAAAATATTTTAAAAAATTTATATTTAATTTTTAAAAAATTAAAAATATTTTAAATTTTTAACATTTCAATTATAACTTTTTTTTACATTTTAATTTTTATTAATTTTTCGATGACACAAATTTCACCCAATTTTTTTTTTTTTCGCACTGAAAATATCAAAATAGGCTAAAAAAAAAAAAGAAGAAGCTTACTCCCTTCTGAAATTAATAACCGGTACAAACAAACGTAACAAAAATCTACGTTTAATTATCAGCGTTACCTCATCCAAAAGGAGAAGCCGAGAAGGATCGGCCGGTGGCCGGCAGTGCTGAGGTGATCTCTTGCTCCGCCCGTCGCGCCGATGGCTCACCACCGGCGCCTGGCGGTCGTGTGCTCCCACCTCCGCCAGGCCCGTCCCAGACATGGTGCTCCTATACAGACCGTGTCCACGGCGCACTGTCACGGGGACGGCGGAGAGAGTGGCGGGAGTTGCGTATTTTGCAGAATCGTTGGGGGAGAGTCTCCGGCCTACAAGGTCAGCTCCTCGATTCTACCGAGTTTATTATCTCCTCTACGAATTTCGTGATGTGTACTTCGTTCTTTTGGATAGCTGGCGGCGTTCGTAAGAGTCGCTTCCAGCCGTCCAGGATTTCTGTCTCAAATGTGTGCTATTTCTTTGGACTTTTGGGAGTCATTGGTGGTGATCGGAACGCTATCAAGGAATTGCGTGCTAATCAAATTTATAGATTGTGGATTATTCATCGGCATATGATGTCCACGGGATTCTAGTGAAGTAATTTTTATTATTTTTTTGTTTGGAAAAAAATAGCGGAGAACTTGTAATACAAAGAAATCATTTGGTTTTTTCGGATGGGAGCAATAGAAATTGCTTAGTTTTCAGTGGCGGTAAAGCACCTTTGTTAGGCTTACGGTGGTGTTTACTACCCAGCCATGCTAACATTCTCAAATCACTCGGTCTTGATTTTCAAAGTTTACTATTCTAACTTCTAAGATGTCTTAAACATTGAGCATTTTCCCTTTAATGCAAAAGTTTTTGCACACAAAGTGATCTCCTCCACATGCAATGGGTACCTAGAATTCTTTATTGGATGGGGCACTAGTCAAAATATAATTTTATCTCATAAATTTGATAAATCTAATGTATAAAATATCAATATAAAAAATAAAAAATATTTAGCTTTTATAACATAAAGTTGCTACAACAAATTGAAAATCGTATTATAGTAGACTTACGTTAGTTACTCAAAGAATGACTTATCGAATATCCATAACCTAAATGTATTTTGTGATGCTTTTATTCTCAACATTCTTAGAAAGCACTCAATCTATGTAATCAAATTGTCATTCATAAATTTTTCATTATATTTTTTCCACCAGTTATTTTTTATGATTCTCTTTTTTAAGTTGCAATGACTAGTGAATTCCAATCTCAAATACCAATAGACCAAAAAGAATTATACAATATTTATCTAAAAACAAACCAAATACTGTAGTATCATCATCAATCTTTTTGAGTAAATATGCACTAAATTTCATTGAAAAATCAGGTGGGGCATGCCCCACCTGATCTTAATGTATGTATGCCAATGTCCACGTATTTGCTATACCTTCATTTATCCATTTTTAATGGGTGGATGCTCTATTAAATATGCAACTTATAATTTATGTGTTTCTAAAAAGAAAAAACCATGAATCAGATAAGTACCACTTTTCTGATATCATCTTTGTTGTGAACTTTTTCTTGTTTTGTACCCAGCTTTATGAAGACGATGTATGCATGTGCATTCTGGATTCAAATCCACTAAGTCGTGGGTATGCTCTTGTTCTGTGATGATCCATTCACTCATAAGTCAAGTAGATTTCGAATTTCCTTATGTTTAATTTTTATTTTTTTTCCATGCCCACTGGACATAAGCTTAAGATCATTACTTGGTTGATGTTTCTATTTGCTTTTATCATAATGTATTCAGCAATCCTACCTTAAAATATTTAGACAAAGCCACAATCTTATCAAGTTCAAAGGTGGTGCCAAGGTGATAACCTAAAGAAAACCAGACATGATTTGTGACATGCTAGCCTTAATTCAAACGAGGTGATGAAATTGTATGCGACAAATTTGGGAAGCTGCATTTTCAAGACATGAAATTGTGAATAAATATAAATTTGGGAAGCTGGATTTACAAGATTTGAACTTGTGATTTAGACCACAGATGGATTCATAAAGAAAATGTGATTGCTCAAGTGGCTTCTCTAGTTCTCTTTTAGATTTTTGGCTCCAAATGAGGAAAGCAAGAACATGTCTAGATTTACCTCAATGGAGAGATGAGTTTGGAAGGCTTGCACCATTATGTGTTCTCCAATTTTTGTTTTTCATTGGCCAACTTCCAGGGTGGTTTGGGTACTAACTTGTTCAACTAGATAAATGTAGCATGCATCGTTGAGGCACCCTTCCAATTAGCCTGGTCAATAATTTGTGATTACAAGGCAAATTGCTTTGATAACATCATGATAAGTAAAATTCATTGATAAGTATTTTACTTTTCAAAAAAGTAAATAATTCATAAATACAATTTTTTCTCCCAATACATAATAAAAACAGGGGATCTTATCTTTTCTCGGTGTACAAATAGTCTAGAATACAGAAATTAGACTTACTTGAATAATTTTGCTGATAACCTTTTTTGCAATTCCTTAGCTTTTTTTATAACAACAACAACCTATGTCATAATCCCAATATATGCTGTCAGCCACATGAATATTTTTCTTCCAAATATTTTTATCTATAGTTAAATCTTAATTTAAATTACATAAATTTAAATCTTTTCTCAAAATTTCTAACTAAGTAGTTTTAGACCTTCCTCTCCTTTTTTTAAAATTTTTTTCTACCATAATTAATTCTTCTCTTCGAACAGGTACATCCTTTGGGCTTTTAGCTTCTTTGAGTTTGGGGAAAATCTAAGTTGGAATTAGGAGCTGAACATATAATAGTACAATAGTTTGCACATATCCTTAGATTCAATTTGTAATGCCTTTTAAGAAGTTGAATCTCTTCTCAAAAAAACCGTGAAGTTGAGTCTCTACTTTAAGAACTTCAGAATTTCAATCCAAATAATTCCTAAGTCAGCCATTCAAGTTACATTTCTGACACATAAATGGAAACTAATAGACGAAAATGAAAGAAATTCATTTTATATCAAAGCTTTTATTTATTTACGTTATTGAAAGATTCTTTGCTCTTAAATATAAAATGTTTTGTGCATCATTGTTTGTGTTTGTTCTATGTTCATTGCAATCTATGTTATCCAGTTTTTTTTGTTCCTTTTCTGGTCTGTGCAAGTGCACACTATAAGTAATAAATTTGGTAGAATTCATTTTTCTTCTATTTTTTTTTGTTTTCGAACAATAAATATTTTTTCACATTGTTTCTTCCTGTGCTACTTGTAGGCATTCTCTTCTTATCCCAAAAGCACATTACTCATCCCTGGGAGTAACTCCTCTTCCGGTGGGTACAATAGATGTTAAAATTTTAAAATTGAAGTTAATTGCAGAATGTATGCAGGAAATATGTCTCTTTGGAGACATCTTATAAAATTGGTATGCAGAAAATATTGAAGGTTCTGGAAATGGATTTACATTTTCTTGGTCAATGAAATTGTAATTTTTTGTGTACTTCTTATATGGCAGCTGAATCAGATTAATTTCCTTTAATACCTCAAATATTCATAGGAAATCTTTACTTGCAAACCTGAGTTATGTGATTCCAATATAAAACCAACCAAACTACAGCTATACTTTTTTTAACACACTCTCCTCATATCCTTGTGGTCTAATAAGTGGAAATGACATTAAGCTTTTGTAAACTGTGGTTGTGAGACACACCACTGACAGCAACAATCATCTCAATGCACTATGTAGGATCAACGACATAAATCCTTTCACTTCATTTATTCTTATTGTCATTATTTTTTAGATTATTTCATTTAAATATTTTTCACTATTCAATTAAATGTTGGTATTCTTCTACCCCTTTTTGTTTCACTTGCATTTATTAACACTCCTTATTTTGTGGGCATATCTACAAGTCTTTTATGGACACGACAAAACCATTTAAAACAATTTATTTCTTATTTTATCCTTGGTTAGGACAATATTGTTAGAATCGGATGTTGTCACTAAACTAAAACCCTGAAGTGATAATAAGAGCTTCTCAATTTCTTTTAAGGTACAACACAACACTTATAGGTCTATGTCAAGTGTAACTTTTGGTCATTCGGTTTCAAGCTTTTGGTCATGGCTCCCCTATTATAGTAAAGTGCGAGAGACCTCTTCAAGCGCGGAAAGGGAATGTGTGCTAGGCACCCAACAATTCCCCCCCAGCACACGTACATGCAGAACACACTCGTTGGGACTTGAACACAAGACCTCCTGACTTTGATATCACTGTTAGGATTGGGTGCTGCTATTAAGCTAAAATCTCAAGGTAATAGCAAGAGTTCTTCAATTCCTTTTAACGCACAGTGTAGCATCTATAGGTCCTTGTTGAGTGTGACTTTTGATCATTCAGTTTCTAGCTTCGATCATGGCTCTCTTGTCATGGTAAAGCATAAGGCACCTCCTCAAATACAACGACTTAGTTGGGACACACGAAAAGAGAATGCGTACTAGGCACCCAACAAATATTGATTGTCAATTTTGAGATATCAATTTGTTATAACTTAGAACATAAAAACTGTTATATTTTCTCATGTAAAGAATGAAGTTTGCAGCTTACAGTTGGCCCTAAGATCTCTTTCTTGTCATTGGTAGCTATAGGATGGATGGATTGTTATGAACGGGAGAAGAGACTTCTTTATTAGGGTGGGGACCAAGAAGATGGAGATGGCAAGATGCATTGGTCATAAATGGTGGGGTTATGAGTTATGACCAATTTTTCGAGTGTTTATATGTGGGGGGCATAGGTTGCTTTTTGCCGAATATCATTGAGTTGTCCTTCCATGGTATGAGAATTGAGGTTGCTTATGTTCTTTGAACTCTCAATTAATTAAAGGGCATGATGAGTACATAAGAATAAAGTCTTTTTTGTTGGCATTCTTAAGCTGCCAATAGTGGATATTGACTAGTCTCCACAACTTTTTTGAACCAGAATAAAACTTTCTCTTTTTTTGTTGGGTCTTGATCACACCCTTCCTACATACACAACCTCCTTTAATATGATTAATTTACAATTGGTTATTCTTTAAGAAAGGTAAACCCTATCTTTTGGTGAACAAATCTAATGTGGTTCTATATATTGTATAAAAACCAACCATGCAGTTGTAGATGGTACATAAAAATCAAGACATGTATTACACTTTAACAGGACAGTCTTTACGAATGAAATAATACATTCATAAACCTCAATGGAACAAAGTTCTACCTAAATTTTATGACATGATTACTCTTTACTTCTTTATTTCCCCTCCATCCTACTGAGGTGGTTTCCGTAGGTTGTTTTAGTCACTTTGATGTCTAATAGTTGTAGGATATTTCTAACAACATGGATACCTTTTATTGGTAAGAGCAATTACTACCTTTCTTTGTAGCTGAAGCTGACTATTATTACTTGAAGAGCAGGACTGGGATTGAATATGTAAGATCTAAAGTTTATCATAAATTAATTATAAGTCTAAATTAGGAGTGCATTATTATAAAATATTAGTATCTTATTAAGTGTCAAGTCCATGTCAAAAGGAAAAATACATATTGGTGTAATTTTCAGTAGAGGTAGTGCAAAATCATGGAACCACCAATCTTGGTAAAAAAACTTTAATTTCAACTTGACCTAGACAGCCATCTTATCATGAGACATTATTTGTAGCATTTTAATTACAAAAACTAAACATAAGTTTAATTGTAATATGTCTTACTTTATCCCTCCTCTCCTACAAATGGAGGTGATCTATTATTTACTTCTCCTATGACTTCATTTATGGGGTGTTCTTCATCTTCTTACTTACAATTGTCACCATCATCATTTGTGTTATCTAATGGTTGTCTAGTATCATCATCATCTACTTTATCATCTGTGCTATTTAACATGGAGTTTTTCCATGAATATGTTCTAATAACTAGTGTACACTTCAACATTCCACTCATTTCATTAACATTCTTTTGCTTGGTTGGTGATCTTTCTTCTGTTGAGTTGGACTAACTAGATTGGTGGAAGGTTGGTTGAATCAGTTGAGGAGTGCTGGAATAATCGAGTGCTCTACTTGTAAAATAGCAAACAGGATTGGCCTATGTAGGGTCAATCTTGTCACCTTCAATGCTTAAGTTAGATGAGCATACAAAGGAGGTAGGTTATGCTAATATCCAATCTATTGCCCTTACTGATAGACGTAGTTGTTCTATTTCCAGTGAAGGGACCACTCCTATCACATCTAACATTTTTCTTGAAAAAGTTTTGCATATCCCTAATTTTCCTGTTAACTTATTATTCATTAGTGCGATAATTAAACGATTATATTGTTATGTTATCTTTTACCCTTTTCAATATATCTTTTATGATTTGCAAACGGGTAGATAGATTGGTTTGGGCCTTGAGCAGGGTCGGGATGTGTACATCCTTGTGTAGGATGGTGTTACTCGAGGGCTTGCTACATTTGCTACATTTGGTGATTCCTGCTTGCTTTGGCATCGTTGCTTGGGTCACCCCTCCTTGTGCAAGCTTCGTGAGGCCTTGCTATTAGTTTTTGTTCAACTGTTTACCTGTCAGTTTTGTATTTTAGGTAACAATTGTCATCTGTGTCTTGTTTGTTTGATTTAGTTCATTGTGATGTTTGGGCTTTATTCGAGTCGTGTTTGTTGCTAGCTATCGTTATTACATTGTGTTCGTTGACGATTTCTCTTGTGTCTTGTGGGTGTATTTGTTAAAGGATCGTCAACAAGTTTTTGATGTAATTCGAAGTTATTTTAATGAAATTCATACTTAGTTTACTTCTACTCCAACATTATTTTGTACGGATAACACTTTTTAGTTTGTTTCTCTTTGTTTTAAGTGTGACATCATCTATTAGACTACTCGTGCCCATACTTTTCAACAAAATGGGGTTGTTAAGCGCAAGTATCGTCATATTCTTGATATTGCTTGCACCTTGTTGGTTGAGATGTGTGTGCCCAAATATTTTTGGTCTGATGTTGTTATAACTGCCACCTTTCTTATTAACTATATGTCGACATCCCCTTTAGGTGATGCTATACTTGTCTAGTGGCTTTCTCCTCGTCAGAAGCTATTTTCTCTTCCACCCAAGGTTTTTAGGTGTACAATTTTTGTCAAAGATTTGATTGTTGGTCTTAATAAGTTGTCACCTCAATCCTTTCGTTATGTCTTTCTAGGATATCCTTGGACCCAAAAAGTGTATCAATGATATCACCCTCCTTCTCGTCGATATCTTGTCTCTGTCAATGTTTTTCTTAAGGATACCCTCTTCTTTTCTAATTCTTTAGCTCGGCCTCTTGGCTTTGATGTGCTACTCCTTCCTCCCATGGTTCCCTCTCCTGGTTCTTGTGTTGTGTCACTAGTAGTGGGGTCACCTTTGCCACCTCCTTTGCCTCCCTTGCAGGTATATCAATGATGCTATCCTCGTGCAGCCTTGCCCAACCCCATTACGATCTCCACTTGCCCTATTGTAGATGCCACCTCCTTTGAGCTTCCTATCGCTCTTCGCAAAGGTAAACACGCCTGTGCACAACATCCTCTTTGCCACTCTATCCCTCCTAGAAGCAATTTGCCCTTGCCATTTCCTCTGAATCAATTCCTAAGGATCATTATGAGGCATTTACCCTTCCACATTGTAAGCATGCGATGGATGTTGAAATGCAAATACTACTTAGTCGAGAGACATGAACCATGGTTAGCCACCACCCCTATTGTTGGTTGTCAATGAGTATTTACCATTAAGTACAAGCCAGATGGTAGCATTGAACGCTACAAAGCTTGCCTGGTTGCTCATGGTTTTACTCAAACTCATGGTGTGAACTACCTGAGACATTCTCTTTTGTGGCTCATTTGAATTTCATTTGGGTTCTCTTGTCCTTGGTAATTATTTGGTGATGGTCTATTTGTCAGTTGGATGTTCGTAATGCCTTCCTTTATGATAATTTGGCAAAAGAAGTCTTCATGGAGCAATCTATTGGGTATGCTACTTAGGGGGGGAATTAGGTGTGTCATTTGAAGAAAACTCTTTATGTTCTCAAACAGAGTCTACGTGTGGTATGCTAAACTTAGTTTTGTTATGGTTGCTAATGAATTTCGGAAGTGTGTCGTTGATAACTCCATCTTCATTAGGAAGCGTCCATTTGACTATACTATTCTGGTTATGTATGTAGATATCTTATTGACTAGTGATGATATGGCAGGTATCCATTCAATTAAAGAAGTTCTTTCAAAACATTTTGGCATCAAGGACATGGGTAAACCTAGGTACTTGGAAATCAAGTTTGCCTACACAAAACAGAAGTTGGTTCTTTCACAAAGGAAATATGTCTTCGACTTATTGAAGGAAACAAGACTCCTAGGATGCAAGTCCGAGTAGACCTCGGTTCAAGCTAAACCACCTTTTTGGGATTCTACTTCAAAGCGTTATAGTGATGTAAGTCAGTATAGGAGCCTGGTAGGTAAACTTATTTACCTAACCATTACTAAACTAGATATTTCATATGTTGTGGGCCTTTTAAGTCAGTCTATGCAAGAATCGAAGGTTGATCATTGGCAAAGTGCTTTACGTGTACTAGCTTACCTAAAAAGCAACACAGGAAAAGGTTTGATGTATTCAAATAATGATCACCTTATCTAGGCTATGGAGGAGACCAAGGTGATAGGAGGTCTACTTTTGGATATTGTACCTATGTTGGAAGTAATTTGGTATCATGGAGAAGAAAGAAACAGAATGTGATGTCAAAGTCTAATACAGTTATACAGAGGCAAAG
The DNA here is from genome assembly GCA_024699675.1 of Amphibolis antarctica. Taxonomy (NCBI): domain Eukaryota; kingdom Viridiplantae; phylum Streptophyta; class Magnoliopsida; order Alismatales; family Cymodoceaceae; genus Amphibolis; species Amphibolis antarctica. Next base: position 62,453 of record JAMKPZ010001172.1, read on the forward strand.
TATAGAGCGTCATAAGCAACAAGTGAACTGATGTGGCTCTAATCACTTCTTATTGAATTAAGAGTTTAGGTGGCTACTCTTATGGTTATGCATTGTGATAATCAAGTGACGATCTACATTAGCAGCAATGACACCTTCCATGGAAAAACCAAGTATATTAAGATTGATGGTCACAATGTTCGTAAACTGGTTGAACGTAAACTTATATGCACTCTTTACACTCGGTCATCTGATCAGATTGCAAATATTTTCATTAAGAGTCTTAATGTTGGGGTATTCAATCATTTTTGTAATAAGCTAGGAATATTTGATATGTACCTTTTAGTTTGAGAGAGAGTGTTGGATAGATGGACCTAAATAACCTTGGATTTGTTTACCCATTTGTGTCTTGTATATATATCTTGTATATTTGTCATTAGTAAGGCAATCAAGTTAATCCCATTCACTAACTCAATAAAAAAATGGTCAATTGTTAACCAAACTAACAAAAATTGGCTCAATTAACTATTTAGCTGTATAATGAAATCAATTGATTAATTATGAAATTGCATAAATCATTTCATCCATTTGACTTAACACTTTATTATTTTCACCTATCTATTTGAAACATATTTAAACACAAATTTATGACATTATTATTGAAGTAATAGATAAAAGAATAAAATCTATCTATCTTTTATTTGAATTGGTTAATCAAATTGAGTAGGTTAACTGAAATATTTTCAATTTATTAACTTGACATATTAACAATTGACTGATCCAATACAAGTTGGGTCAGCTATTACCCAACCCGATTCAAGTTGATTAATGGCTAGCCATCAGGTAAAAATTAATGTGTGCACCCTTAGTAGAATGACATCTTTTCCTATATTCTTCGATTGTATTTTTTTGAAAATATTAGTGTTATCTTCTCACGTTTCTCCAGTCATTTGATACTTCATTTTTTATTGTTGGCCACTGTCATTTATTTATTAATATATATATATTTCTAATCCCTTTAATTTTCTCGCCAAAAAGTCCTCTACAATTTTTTTCTTTGTATCTTTTGCTTGCGTGTTCAATGAGACATTTATTTCATTCATGGCTTTTAGAAACTTAATGCAGATAATTGCCACAATGTTCTCGAGAGTACCCTTTCTTAGCAAGGCCATAATGAAGGCTACTCAATGTGGTATGTCATTGTATTAATTCGGGAACAGCAGCTTTTAAATCATTTCATAATGCTATATTTGTTTTATAAGTTAGAGATTGATTTGTCAAAAACGATAATTTTCCTTTCAGATAGGAGTAAAAGCTATTACTATTAGGATCTCTTCTCTTTCTTTCTTTTCAAGTTTTTTTGTTTTTTTGAAGAGCTTGTCTTTGAATGCTGAAATCTTTCTGCTAGGATGTGTTCAGCCCCTTCTTTATCTTTTGAATTTTCAATCAATGGTTAAACAATCTCCTTCTTAGCTTTCTCTTCATTTTCTGTCTTTATTTTTTTCATTTAATTCTCAATACTTTTCCAAGCTTCATGAGAAGTACTAAACTTTGAAACGGAGTTAAACATATCCATATCCAATACATAATATATGATATTTAAACCGATGACATCTAAAGTAGCAGTTTTCTTGTCATTTTCATTTATATACTCTAAGGTTTATTTAGGCTTGGTAAATCATGTTCAACAATATTCTATAAATCAAGATTTATAAATTTAAAAAATACTATCATTCTATGTTTCCAAAAATCATAATTTATATTATCAAACAAAAGAAGTTTATTAATATCTTGTTCCTCTTACAATTAAGTAACTATAGTGTTTTTGTGATTGTTAGATAACAAAAACAGTTTTGCTCTGATACTAATTGTTAAAATTAATTGTCTTTTCTAACGATGGCATAATCAATCCTAACAATTACAGTTTGCATTTTATTCTTTTTTGATATTATTGTATATGACTTTTAAGCAAACTTGTGATAGACATGCTATAATTCTTGATGAGCACTGTGTATGGATTAACAAAGTAACATTTGTCTCACAGATTCATTCAACTTATTGGTCAACAATGGTGCAGCTGCTGGTCAAGTGGTATTCCATGTAAGTTGTGTAACGGACAGTGGCCAACTTTGAAGTACAGGTTGATATGTTCCTGGGATATTGCATAATAATGATTTTTTACTGCAACAGACCCACATTCATTTAATACCCCGTAGAGGAGACGATAAGCTGTGGACCTCTGAGGTAGATTTTGTATGTATGTTTGTTTAACCTTTGTTTTTTTAGTTGGGCAATATTTTAACCATATGGCTTCCAAAAAAATATTTTAACTGTATGTTTGAATTACAACTCATCATAGTTATAAATATTTTAATTACGCGCATACATTAGTTTTGAGATGACCGACCCTCAATCTTGTGCCATATTATTACAGAGGAATTTCAAGAGAAAACCACTAAAACTGAACCAGGACACAGACAGCCTAGCTCATCGGATCCGGGAACAAGTTTCAGTTACTGCCATTGATGGGGATCAGTGTCAATCTCAAGAATCTAAACTTGGTGAAAATTCGTGAAACCTGGTGGTAAATTTTCTCTATACTGCACTTAAGTTGTTTTTCTCCTCCCTAGAGTATGCTTGTATATTAAAAAGTTCATTCCTGATTTCAGTGAGGAGTTTGTACTGTGAATTGAGATCCTCTATCAATTTCTAAGAATTGAAGCAGTCCAATTCTATGAATGTATATCTGATTTGATTGCAGTAGGTTTTAAAAAAAATTAGCTTCCCTAAAACATCACAATTCAAAGGTATAATGAAGTAGTAAGATGTAAGAATATGACCTCTCCATTTGTGGTAGATTGGGGAGGATCCAGATCCTTTGTGCTGTATTTATTTTACTGTAAGTCTAAAATCACAACAAAGATCATTATTCGTGAATTGTATGTTGCAAATTTTAGGTCTTGTTTGGAGTTAACTTTTGTGAATTTTAGAAGTTAGATAAAATTAAAGTTAGAATAAGTTTCATGAATAAAGTTAAATTTACATTGTAATTAAAGTAGTAGAAATTTATACATTATAATTTATACAGTAATAATAACATTAAGAATAATTTTAAAAATTAGTTAAAATAATCTCAAACAAGACCCTAGCTTTCACCCTCCATAACAAAATGGCTTCTCTATTTGATTCCATGGTCAATATTTAATGCTACCATTTTCTGAACTTTTGTGAACCACTCATTAAAAATGTCTTTTTCATAATAATGTTGGTTTTTAAATATAATAATATTCAAATTCTGATACAAATTACAAGTATCATTATATTTATTTAACTGATCCATTGCAGTTAATTAACCATACGTTTTTGTAGACCTTTCTATCATAATGAATAAGAATGAAAAATGAATCTTAATAATAATGTGAGAATAAATAAGAAATAATGGCATTTTTATGGGCTACGAATTGTTTAAGAATTTACGTTATTCTTTTACCTTTCCTATGATTTGGGCATTCATGGATGCATTTAAATGCGTTAAAAATAACATACAAGCAATACAGGTCAATTTTTCTAACATCATCACAGGGAATAGGAAATTTTTCACGGTGTTGGCACAGAAAATTTTGTTGCATATATCCATATATATATATTTATATATATATATCCAAAAGTTAATTTCTTGAATGTCAATTCTAATTTTACGTAAACTTTTACGTATCATTATCATTATATAAATTTGAAGTATAAATTTTCATTATATTAATTATTATATAACTCTAACTTTATTTATCTTACTATTTTTTAACTTCAACTTATGAAACTCTTCTCAAACATATCCCCGATGGATATTCAATTACTACAATAATGGTCATTCAATTTCAACACCAGTAGGATTTTTATTGGAGATGACAATAACCAAGATCCCATCCATATGTCATATTCAAGGCATAACATCCTGGGACTTTAACAAGTGTTATAATAGCAAAAATTATAGCCAAGCGACATCTAAAGGTATTGATCAACTTACAAAATTGTTGAATTTATAGCAATATGGACCATCATAACATGAGTATTAAGATATTATTGAGGTTAATTTCAGTTAACTTGTAAAATTACTTTTAATATTATTATTATTATATAAATTTTAATATATAAATTTTTATTATTCTAATTACTATGTAATTTTAATTCTGTTTATGAAACTAATAACTTCAACTCTATCTAACACCTGAAGTTAATTGAAATTCTCATAAACACACCTTAAGTATTTTGTATAATGAAAAAAATATTAGCTAAAAGAATGTATTTATATAAAAATGATAAACAACCACAGAAGTAACAATTACAAATTTTAACTAGTTCGCATTCTCTAGACCGCCCCCATAAGACTTGTCGATGTTTTTAAACAAAAGCATACCAAATGATTGGAAAAGGCAATAATACAAAATCATTAAATATTAGATTAGCTACATTGAGATAATAAATCAAATACCAATATACCATATCAATTAATTAATCTTACCATCACATCAAATGTACCATTCCTTTGCCCTCTACCACGCTACCGTCATTCTATGCAACTTTGGACTATGGAAAAATTTTACACCATTCCTCACTTCTACGTAATTTCTTTAAAAACGAATCTGCAATAACTAGTAGACAGGATATCATAACTGTTATTGTAAATTTAAGGTAAGTTCAATGATAACTTTTTTAAATTTTAAAATCACTCGTAACATTATTAATACTGTATAAATTTTAACATATAAATTTTTATCATTTAAATTATTATACAATTTTAACTTCATTCACAAAATTAACTCCAAATATACTCTTTTTAACTTTTGGAATTAAAAAGACCTGCTCATAAATGTACCCTTAAACTCCATAAAAATAAGGTTCAAACCACATGGTGATGACACCTTAACTTCAAAAAAAAAAAAATTATGCTCACATCATTGGTGTACAAAATCTGATGGTGAATTGTGTGGATGGACTTAGATATTCAAATACTACTGTATAATTTATGTAAAAGAATATATCAAATGATGAAGTTAGTATTGTACATTGAACAAAATTTTTTTAAAAAAAACCTGATGGTGAATTGTAAATTTAAACTCCATGAAAAATATGGTTCAAACCACATGGTGACACCTTACCTTCAAAAAGAATAATAATTATGCTCACATCATTGATCCAGAAAATCTGATGGTGAATTGTGCGGATGGACTTAGGCTTGTACTACAAATACTAAGGTATAAGGTATAATTTTTGTAAGAGAATATAGCAAATGCTGAAGTTAGTATTGTACATTGAACAAAAAAAACTTTAAAATAAAACAAACACAGATAATATCATTCCTTCTTATAACTACGAATACTAACTTAAAAAAATTTTGAACCAAAAAAAGGAACTTGCTCATAGCCTACGTAGATAAAGTTCCCATTTCTAATGGCTATGGTTGATTAGCAAAGCATCCAACAATATGAGAGATCTCACCACATTATAAGCTAATGTCTTAAGCTTAAGCAAACAGGAAAAAGAAATTTTTTTTTTAAAAAGATGAGCTTGAAAAGTAATCTCGTTCACTAAAAGAAGATCCATCTGCCTGCAAGCATAAGAAGAATACCACACAAACAAGCCCTGATTGAGAACATCAAAACGATAATAAGCATAAAGAGAGCATGCCAGACCATCTATTGAAAAGACTCCACGTCGTCAAATGTTTTTTTTATGGAAAACCAGAAGCTCTTCTGTGAACTGTGGTCTATACAATAATGGGAGAAGTGATACTGCAACTTCAAAAATTTTATGTAATATTTGCAGGCATGCCTACATGTTAGTACTAGCACTTCAACCAAAGCTCCGCCGAATGCTATCAATGAACTGAAAAACACAACAAAAACAAGAGGTTTGAGTGATCGATGAGATGAGATTCATAAGAGAGCAACAGCCCAGTGGCTTCAGTAGTCTAAAATGTTAAGAACTTGCACCATAAATGGGTATTGTAGGAGCCATCCAATGACCGGAATTTGGTACAGAAAAGCCATTACCGAGGATCCAAACACTCTGTGACAAAATCAAATGGATGAGTACCACAGAAAAGATTAACCAGGAGGGTTTTGATCGAATTAAGAAAGGTATACCTGAAGAGAAGCACTGAACCATACACCTCAAGTATTATCCCAAGCACAGGCCAACGAACAAATATGAGAAAAAGTCCAACAACAAAAATTATGGATCCCTGAGATGAATAAAGTCAAAATATGTAGATTACACAGACTATTTGACGAAGACCTGAATTCTATTTATAAGACAAAAGAAGGGATGATTAGAGGCATCACAAACAAATACCTTATAATTTCTTTGAAAGAGTTGCAGGGTGGACATCCATCCGAGCAAAAGGAAAACTCCAGACAAGAAAAAAATCTAATAATTATAAAATGTAAGACACTGACATTCAATGTAAGAATCAAGAGAGAAAAAAAAATCTCATCTTACATTTCCCAAGGCCAACAAGCCCCTATCAAAGAAGAGGATAACACCCATGAATGAGAAAAGTATACCAAAACCGATCAGGCCCATGCCAACCTCTATGTTTCCAACATTCTAAAATATGGTCAGAATAATGAAGAATAAATGATAACAATGGCACAATGAAAATTACACAGTCATAGTCAAAACACAACTTTGGAATGGTAATCATGGGACAAAAGAATCCAATGGCACATCCATGCATGACTCCAAGAAAGTAAAGTGGTCTTTCACATATTAATCGAATTTCTACTCTCATGTTTACTAAAAGAAGATGCAGAAGTTGACTGCTATGATTTACATATGCTAAAAGAGGAAACTCCAAATCTACATAGGTTTTTGTAAATATGGTAAAACATATCTAAAATATTTTAAAAAAAATACAAAACACGATACAAGCTATTAAAGCAAGTATATTTTAAATGTTCTCTCCCCAAATTTTGTTTTGTATATGAGACATTGACATTCAAGTGTACAAAAGAAATATAATGAAAAATTCCTCCTAGTATTTGCAACTATTTGGCATGCCATATTATATCTAACTCAACATGAAACTTGTTTTATTTCCTTGTGTGCAAAAACGAAATTCAAATGCAGATAAGATGTATTATACAATATCTAAGTAGATATTTTCATTAGTTAGTAAATTGCCTAAGCCCTGAACAACATATCTGACAAAATCAAACAACCCCATCTTCCCATTCTAAAGAATATTCTGACTTAGCTTATAATAAGTATCTAACTAGCAAATAGACAAGCTATAGATAAATTGATTTTATCAGCTAAAATATGATGCTTTCCATTCCAGTATAGGTGATCGTCAGTTGATCTTCTCGAGAAAGTAGCACATCCAACAGTTTTGCTTGCAACTCGTACATACCACGCAAATCAATGAACTCAGCCAATCACTAAGTTTTTTCTGGATAATGATAAAGCAGTTGCTTGGATTCGAACGTCTTCCCTCACGGTATGGTGGAAGACCAACAACATATCCACAATAAACTCAGCCTGCACAAATTCTCAAAGGCTAGACAGACTACTACACAAATTCCCAAAGGTCCGTTCTCAGGTACTAACTAGAAAAGGCATAATTTTCCGGACGAAAAGAACAATGGATATCCATTTGAAAAGATGAATCGATGTTTCGTAAGTCAAGACTAAAAAATGGATTATTTTGTTAGCAGATAACTTCACTTTTTTGCTCATCCATCGTCATCCGCAGTAAGAAGCTCGAACACAAACAATCCTCAATAGCACTTCCTTTCCTGCAAGAAAAAGCCATAATTTTTTTTAAAAAAAACCAAAAAAAAAAAGATCATCCATTAGAAATGCCGAGATATCGATCGGTCCACGGTTGAAGTCAAAACAACTGCTCCGCCGTAGCTGCTCATGCGTCGAAGAGATGACGAAATCAGCAGCGGTAAAACGGGGGCAAAGCTTCCACTCTTTCTACAGCGAAGAGAATCGACCCTTACCGTACCTGTTCGGGCCGCTCGACTCTTCGAGGACGATCTTCCGCCGGGAGAAAAAGGCGAGCTTCGTGCTCGGGGGCGAGCCGTCGCCGGCCGTGGCGGTGAGAAGAGCAACTGGAGCAGGAAGTGCTCTCTACCTTTAGGCACAGACCCAAGGCCCGGCCCGGCTCATCTTATTCGAATAATGAAAGGCCCCGTAGCATTTTGTGATAATGAAAAGACCCGGCCCGGCTCATCTTATTCGAATAATGAAAGGCCCCGTAGCGTTTTGTGATAATGAAAAGACCCGGCCCATGTTATTAGAATAATGAAATGGTCCGGTGCATGTTATTCGAATAATGAAAAGGCCCGGCTCGGATAATGAAAAGGCCCAGAGTGATTTTCTATTCTTGCTCGGTACAAGTTTTCACTTGTCCTCTCGTTAACGTACAAATTTTTATACATAATTTTTTATTATATAATTTTAACATTATTTATTTTAATACTTTCAATTTCAATATTCGACAGTTATTAAAACTAACTTCATAATAGGTAAATCGAGAAACAAATACACCTTAAAGGTCCATAAAAATATTTTGCTTTCTTTCATGTATATTTGATTATTTGCCTTAGCTATTGATGTGAATATTTCGTCAACAAAAAAGATATTTTACTTATTATTAATTGATTTTAAGTTAAATTTTCACTTGATATATGGAAACTAATTTTCGTCATGACTCATTTGTAAATAATATACATGTATATATATAAAGTTACAAGTAAGAAAGTGTGTTTGAGGTAAAAGAGGAGGTTGTGTTTTTGAAAATGGTAAAAAATAGTAAAAATTTTAATTTATTATTTATTATTATTTTTTTATCATTTTCAAAAACACAAACCTCCTGAAATCTCATATCATTGCAAAAAAGAGAAAGCTTGAGTTTATGTAAAGAAAAAAACCCTTTGTTTAAGGGCTATTTGTGAACTTGAAAAATAGTAAAAAGGAAAATAAAGAAAATGCTGAAAGAATAAAGTTGTCGAATGTAATTTCAATTTCGTCATTTTCACAGAGTCTGTGTATATGACAAAATGCGATAAAAAGTTAAATTTGACAATTTTTATCATCATATATTTATAAAAATTAAGACATGCATGTACAATTTTTATAACATCCAAAGTTGAGTGTTTATTTACTGTCAGCTAATTTTAAATTAAGCTTTCACTTAACTCTCTCTTTCTCTCACTTGTTACCTTAATCTAATGATTATTTTAGATTAACATATAATAATAATAACAGCAGCAATCAACAGAATCTGTGCCAAGATTTCACTACTATGTGAATGTTATTCGAGAATATTTCAGTTCTTTGAAGTATTTCTTCCAAGAATACTAACAATTAATTCCACAAAAATATAAGCTAGCATTTTCAAAAAAACTTGCAAAACTCAACTTATTTACCATTCAAAACTTTTACCGTAAATTACAGCGTTCTTTTAACTAATGTATAAAAATAATTTAAAGCATAAATAATACATTTAATAACGATTATTGGTCAAAATAATCATTACTAAATTCTACAATCGACGGATATATGGGAGGGTGACCGGAAAATCTCTATTGTTGAATTAGATATAATTGAATTTATTTTTATTTTAAAAAATAAGAAAAAATTAATATATTTTAAAATTTAACTATTAACTTTTTAAAAGATATAAAATCTACAAGATATCTTCTGGAAGAAGAGTAGACAGTGCTTATGGGAAATTAGATTTTACTTTAATTTTTTTTAAAAAATTAGTCTACTTTCTATCAAAATTTTCCATTCAAAGTCGTATTTTATTTTATTTCAGAAATTAATTTCTGACGAGAATTCATGGAATCACAGCTTCCAGGAATTGGCAATCTAGCCCCGAGCCTTTCATTTTGAAATAGTGAAAAATATAAATACTAACACTCGATAAAAATTATTATCATCGTGAACATTAAGTTTCAATAGTTCCAGCTCTAATTCCACGGTAACATTCATACATCATTATTATAACATAAATGTTTATATATAAATTTTTATTGGGGGCACGAGTTCTGTAGGCATCTATAGAAGTGACTTCTGTAGGCGTCCGTCGATCTCACGATCGACGGTTGAAATTGAAAATTTTAAAAACACTCTCTCTCATGCCACAGGTGAAATTTAAAAATACTCTCTCTCATCAGCAGGTGAAATTTCAAAA
>JAMKPZ010001173.1:0-60304 GCA_024699675.1 Amphibolis antarctica
GCCACGAGGAGGTAAACCATTAGTCTGAACGGATGACAACAGAAACATGATTCCTTCCCATCATCATTGCGGGAATCCAGAACTACAAAGACAAAAAAAGTGACCTAATTCGACTCCTAGGAAGAAAATACAGTCCAATTGCGGAACGGAGCGAGGACAAATAGCAGCGAAAATATGAGGAGATCAGGGAGAGAGAGAAGAGGTGGCTCACGGCGATGATGTCGCGATCGCACCAAGGCATGGAGTCGCCGCCGGTGAAGAACGAGCCGACGTTCTCGAAGAACCGATTGATCTTCGCGTCCATGGGCGCCGGGAATCGCCAGTTGCCGATGTTTGGGGCAAAGATTTGCGACGACCGTGTGCTTGGGACGATGCCGACGACCTTACGATGAGCGCGTGTTGGACCGTTCGGTTGGGACATCTTTGTAATATTTTTATCTGATAATACACCATGCGATAAAAAAATTATTCTGTTTAATATCTCTATTATCAACATTAGTATCTTAATTGTAACCTTATTACCATTCCTTGATTTTGTACTTTATAACTGTAAAATTAATGTCTCTTAAATCTTAAAAATCTATTTTTTTTTCTTTTGTTATAATCACCGACTTTACAGAAATAATTTTATCTTTAAGAATATTCAACCTAATTTAGCTTCTTTTCTTTCTAATATTTTTAATCTTATAAAATTTTATTTAAATCATTTTATATCTCTTACTTCTCAATAATGCAAGCATTGGCACCAACAACAATCTCACAGCTCCAATTACAAATCTTAATGTTACTCTTGGCCAAAAGACAGCTTGATGACGTCGATTTTTAAGCATTATTTGAGATTAGTTTTAACTTATTTTTAAAATTATTTTAAACGTTATTATTATTACATCAATTTTAATATATAAATTTTTATCATCCTAATTATTATATAATTTTAATTATATTTACGAAATTAATTTCACCTTCAACTATATCCTGGAGTTAACTAAAAGTTTTCCCAAATGCACCTTTGGGAGGGTTTGTGTTGAGGAAAATTGAAGGGCAATTTTGTTCATTTTGAATGTTTGCGTTAAAATTTAATTTTATAAAATCAGAATTCAATTTTTTTATATAATTTATTTAAAATGAGAGTTCAAAATTTAATTTTGACATCCTCTCTTATGAATTGAATAAAATTTCTTCACTCATTCTTCTTTCATAAAACATTCAGTAGTTTTTACATCTCTTAAAAAATCAATAAATAAATTTTAAAATATATAGTTAAAATATATTGACTTTTTCCTATTTTAAAAATAAAAAATAAATTCAAATTTTTTTTAACTGATGTGCAAAATGTTCAAAAGTTTTATTTTTTAAGGGAATATTTGATTATAATTTTTTTTTAAAATAATAATAATAAAAACAATATAAAATTTTCTCTATAATTTTTTAGCCGATTAATAGATTGGTCGAGATTTTTTTTTGTATAATTTGTTCAAGGTACAACTAAAATATTTAAATTTTTGTAGATTTTAATATTTAAATATTCATTTATTATATTCAAAAATATTCAAGTTGTAGACAATTTAGATTCACTACTAAGAGTGATTTGAATATTTTTTTAAAATATGCTTCAAGGCGAAACTTACGTAAATTTTATATAAGTTTTATTTTAACGTGAAACTTATAACATTCAATTTAATATAAAATTAATAAATTTTAATTTAATGTTAAATTTATGGATTTAACAAGTTTCAATTACAAGTGAAACTTGTAGACTTAATACAGATTAATATAAATTTCAATTATCAATGAAACTTATAGATTTTAATTTAATGTCAAATTTATAATTTTAATTTAATATGAGTCTTGATTTAATGTGAAACTTATAGTTTTAATACAATATAAGTTTTAATTTAACGTGAAACTTATAGATTTAAATTTAATATAAATTTCATTTTACCATAAAACTTGCATATTTCAATTTAATATAAGTTTCGACTGGATATAAAACTTGTATATTTTGGTAAGTTTCAATTAGGAATGAAACTTATAAATTTTAATTTAATATAAATTTCAATATAATATGAAATTTATAAATTTTAATAAATTTCAACTGTGAATGAAACTTATAAATTTTAATTTAATTCAAGTTTCAACTAAAGGTGAAACTTGTTCATGTTAGTTTGATATATGTATATTTTTAAAATTAATATACAAATATTTAAATTTATTTCACTGTAAGTTTCAATAAACCAATATCAATTTGGAGTTTGATAAGAGTTTCAATTATAATTAGATACAAGCTTTAACTATAAATTATAAGTTTCATTTTTTTGTGAAACTTAGTTATAATCAATTAAAATCGAGATTGAATTATAAATTTCAAATTCGTGTGAATCCTAATTAAATTCAAAACCTAGTTAAATTTATACTTTTTAATTAGATAGAAAACTCAGTTAAATTTATAAATTTCAACTATAAGTTTCATTTTTATAATTTTAGCTTCAATTTTATGTTTTGATTTTGGGCATATATATATTTCATGTCCAGAATATATCTCGATTTTATGATTTCTAATCGAATATTCATATTCCACTATATCCAAAATATTTTTATTTTGTCTTGCATATTTTATATATTCAAAATATCACAAATGCATTTTGATTTCATTTTAGGTATGTTTATTAACATACATGTGTTTTTTCATATTTTTTCACATATATATCTTATGCATATCCCTCTTTTTTTAAAAAAATACACATATGTATTTTAAATTTCGCTTTTTTGCGTGTATGTACTTTTTTCATTTTTTATTTTTTCCTATTTTTTTATTTTTATTTCTGTTCTTTGTTTTTTCTCTCCCTATTTTGTTCAGAGAACTGAAGAAGAACTGAAGAAGAAGTGGAGTCCGATCGAGGAAGGAGGAGGACGACGGACGACACCCACCTTCACGTCGTTCTTCATCAGGTGATCGGGCGATTGGGCGGTCGGACGCAACGAACAGGGCTTCGACGCGGCGAGATTCGACGATTTGGGCGATTAGGAGAGTGAGGTGATTGTGTTCGACGACCTTCTTCGGTTCACCCTTTTTGCCGTGCGGTGGCGAGATCATGCGATGGAGCAGAGCGCGGAAAACGGGCGCAACTGGCAGGAAGCTTGTTCGAGAACTTTCTTCTCCTTCTCTTTGTGCGGTGACGAGATCATGCGATGGAGCAGAGCACGGAAAACGCGGACAACTGGCAGAGAGCTTGTTCGAGAACCTTCTTTCCCTTCTCTTTGTGCGGTGACGAGATCATGCGACGACCAGCGGAACAAGCGGCGGCGGAAGACCGGGGAGACGCGCGCGAGACCAGCGACGAATCGGGCAGAAGAAGCAACTGTCGCGGGCGAGACAAGCACGAGAAGGGCGGAAGACGCGGAAAAGACCTCCGATAGTGCGGCAACCCGGCGGAAGCAGCGGCGGATTCGGCGTGCGCGAGGAGGGCCCGATGGATTTGGCCATTTGGGGCGGCTCGCCGGCGCCAGCGACTGGTCCGTCGGTCATGGCTCCTCCCCACTTTTTTCCTTTTTTTAAAATTTATTTTCTTTTGTTGGTAAATACATGTAATGCACGAGTGCTTTGTTGGTATTTCACGAAAAGAGACATTTCTTTTGGAAAAGAACGGGGCATTTATGCATCCGTTCACTTTTTTCTATTTTTAATTTTTAAAAATATTTTTATTTTTTTAATAATATTCACACTCTTTAATTTACTTATTATTATTAAAATTATTCTTCTTTCATCTTCAATATTATTTATTATTCTATTATATATTTTATTCATTATTTATCATAATTTTAAAAATAATATAATAAATATTATTTATTATTTATATATATTTTGTATTTTTTATTTATTAAACTTTAAAAAAATACTATTATTACTTTTTAATCATATATTTTTTAGAAAATCTTAAAATTCACCTTATCTCACACCCAAGCAAAGAAGAACTTTTTTGATTGTAATGTTTGTATAGTAATTTTAAAAAATTTGTAACGTTACATTTGAAATTGTATTTAAAACATTTTAATTGGAACGTTAAATTTATTTTAAAATGTATAATTTTTATCAAAACTTTTATCAAACGAAATCATTATTAAATACTGTACGTTCCGTTTGCTGTGAAGTGAGTTAAGTTTTATTTATTATAAAATTTTTATATGATTTACGATAAATAGATAATGATATTAATTTAATTTTATAAATAATAAAAAATATAAAAATTATTTGAAAAATATATTATAGAATAATATGATATATAATAAAAAATATAGTTCTATTAAAACTTAACGACAAATACAACCATACGAGCCTAACAGTGATTATTCTCTAATCTTAATTCATTAACTTACAGCTCGTCATCGATCGAGCCATTAAGAGGCTCATTCTAACAAGCAATGCGATTACTTCTTTCCAAGAAAATAAAAAGAAAAGGTCAAGCTAAGCTTCACTTCAAGCCAGTCGTGCCAAAACTCCGACGAACGGCGCGGTGTTGACGGTGGCGGCCTCTGCTTGCTGGTAATTGGACCTGGAGTCGGAGTACATGTCGTTGGCATCGGGGCCCCCAACGACGGCGCCGACGAGCACGTTCGGGTTGGGCGAGTTCCGGTTGAACCACCGGTCGAATCCTTCGTGGCAGCCCACCGGCGTGGGGTCCTTCTTGACGGACACGATGGAAGCGCCTCGGTGGTGCACTTCCCTCGGATAGTTCTCCCCAAATCCGACCATGTAGCTCGCTCGCTTTGGGTTCTCCCCCAGGATGTAATCCACCTACGTACGTACGTAATACAGATCCGTGATCAAGACGTACGGATCGATCGATGTATATGATGGTCATCTATGTACGTATAGTCGTCGACGATCGTATGATTGATTACCTGTGAGCGGGAGAAGGCGATGAGCTGTTCGGGGGCAACGTTGCCGAGTGGGCAATGGAGGGTGGCGTGATTGGAAGCAGCCAACAAGTAGTCGGAGTAGGAGACGAGGGAGAGGAGAGCAGAGGTGGTGTACTGGAAGTTGTTCCACGGCTGCCACCACACCATGCCGCCGGGGCTCAACTTGACGTTGTCGTTCCCCTTCTGTACGAGGTTGCAGAGGAACTGCTCTCCTTGGTTCTTGTACTGCCCCCACACCCCTTCGTTCCTTACCTTTCCCTCCAACACCAGCTGTTGATTTTGGGTGTCGCAGGCTTAATTTCTTCAGAATTAATCACTAACTAGCTAGGAACGGTAGGATGGAGATCGAAGACCGACCTTTGACACCAAGGTCTGGACGCCGACGAACTTGTCGTCCCAGGAGAAGAGCGATCGGACGCCGCCCGTGTCGTCTGAACCACCGAGGTAGTCAAGGTAGACCTGGTCTCCGGTGGCCAGGTGGAGCCAAGCAGCTGCCCATAGCAGCTCGTCCTAAGTTTACGTACGTTGTCCAAATAATTAAGTAAGTCAGTAAAGATCGCGTTTTACATTGATAAATGTAAAGAATAAGTTAACTACCTTGTAACCACTACTAGCGTAGAACTTCTGAGCAGCAGGGATGCTGTTTGAGTACACGCCAGTGGTGGTGCGAGCAAAATCGAACAGCTGTGTCGATCACCACAAACACATGGCATGAGAGAGAGAGAGACGTGAGAGGGAGGAAGCTAGGTAGATTGGTCATCAGTGTTGCATGGACCTTTTTTGCTCTGTCGAGAAGCCGCTTGGCGTAGGCGACATCGGATTTCCGGAAGGCGACGGAGGCGGCCGCCATCGCGGCCGAGGTCTCACCGACAAGGTCCGACCCCGGGTGGGCCCGGTCGATTCTGTAGGACGTGCGGGGCGTCGTCATGTCCTCCGGCCTCTCCCAGCACGAGTGGTCGGAGTCACCGTCCCCGACCTCGGCGTACAACATGCCTTCCCTGGCGCTGGCCTTGAGCAGGTAGTCCGTGCCCCACCGAATCGCCGCCATCGCGTTCGAAATCTCTCCCTTGGACGCCAGCTGCGGTCCGAACTCCACCGCGCTCCATGACAGCATCGTTACCGTGAACGCCATCGGGAATCCGAACTTCACGTTGTCGCCGGCGTCGTAGTATCCTCCGACCAGGTCCACCTGATCGATGACACAGTAACAACGTACCCATGTATATACATATACATCTATCTATGTGCGCGAGTATATATATAGTTTTACATGCGGTGAATATTTTAAATTTCTTTTGATAAGACCGCTACCAAACTTCAGGTTGTTCACATGCAAGAGGTCGGGTTGCACACAAATATACGTACATTGGCATCACTGCCGTCGGAGAGAGCGGAGTCGCCACGCCACCGCACGCGCTGGCCGTGGGGGAGCTTGCCGGAGCGCTGGGCCTCGAAGTAGAGGATGGAGTTGGACAGCGCCCGCTTATAGTCCACGGCAGAAGAGAGCTTCTGGTGTTGGGAGGCACAGAAAGAGAAGAGGAAGGAGGCAAGGACGACAGCCCTGCAGAGGACGCTGGTGGTCGTATCCATGATTGATTCTGTGTGTATTGCAGCGGACATCCATCGTACGCTACCTCCTTATTTATATAGAAGCCAGTTAGAGGAGATCGATGATGTATATGCGCGCAATTAATTGGAATAAAATGTCTATCGTATATCGCCATTCATATTCCTGATTACGTATTTACCTCGATCGCTTCTTTAATTAGGAAGCGTTGCCTGATAAAAAAATTATTTTGTCATTTTTATCTTAAAAAAGAAAAAGAAATAATAAATAATTTTTTCACTATTTTACATATTTTGTAAATACACAAATCTCCCGGATGATTTTTTTACTTATATATCCATCCATAGTCACTCTATATATGTATATTTTGCAGAGTGATTATCATTACCGTTATATATCGTTTTTATTGTATTATGCTAATTTTAAACTTTTTAATTACCTCTGTATTCTTATCAAGTTAACTTAAGGTACGTGCATATATTCGATAGTAATGTATTTTAACTTCGAATACTACAGAGAATTAATATGTGAATTTTATTGTTAAATAAAATTAAATTTTACAATAAATTATAAGATAAAAAATTATATATAAATTTTTTGTAGTAATGATATATATAAAAGATGTTTATACAAAGCAAAAGTAAAAACTAAAAAATCATTATCAAACAAAATCTTAATATTTGCTTCCAAGTATCTATCGTGACAATCAAACAATCAAGACAGAATCAATGGTAATTAAATGGAAAAGATTAAGGTCGATATGTATGTAAAACGAGTTTTTTTTCGATTTTATTTAGCTAGACCAAATCATTCTGTAATCATTTTAATATAATATAAATACATATGTCCAATTAAGTGTTCATTTGGTGATATTACTTTAATACAGTATACAAAAATAATTTAGCATTTTAAAGAATCTACGATACTTGACATTTTTCATATAAACCGTACGGTTTAAACTACGCGTAGTATTTTCAGGGTCGTTTATTTAAACTATAGTTACTATGTATCGTGCATAATATTTATTAGACATCTTTAATATTTTATATTAATAATATTATATCAAAAAGTACATCATAAATCATGTAATTCTTAAAAAATATGAATTTCACTTCACTTAATTTTAGATTTTAAATAAACACAACCTTAGACTAATGAATAGAAATAAACTGCAATGTGAATAATATATACGTTTGGTAATACTTATTTTAAAATAGAAGAGAAAAGATGCGAATAAGTGATCAAAAGAGAAGAAAAATTGTCATGTTCCGAAATCACAATATTAAAAATTTATTTGTGATATACTTTAAAAATTGTTAAAATTGAATTCTAAAATTTTTTTTTTTAAAAAATATATTTGAAGCGCAAAAAAAAGCATTTTGTTTCGGTCAAATTGTCAGAGATAATCGGTTCGGTCAATGTATACCCGACCCGAGGAATTATACACGAGTCCGTAGGTGCAGGTGCAGAGGACCCTCAAAAATCAAAATTCCTCAGTTTCCCGCCCTCCATTTCCGCGCATCACCGATGGCCCCTCGTTTCCTCTTCCCCTCCGATCTCAGGGACCTCGAATCCGACGACGACAGCCACCCCGCCCGACTCTGCGTCCATACCCTAGTGGATGCTGCCTCCCTCCGCTCCTCCGACCTCGACGAGCTCGTGAAAGGTTCCAACATCGCACACGCGCGCTCGCGCCCCCTCACACACACACACACACACACACACAAATTCATATCATGTTTCTGGATCTGGTCCTAACTGTCCCTATTTTGCGGTTGCTCGTACTTCAGGTGTGGTGTTCGATTTGTCCGACAAGGAGGTGTTCTGCGTGGAGGAGCAGGATGTGTTCGATCGGGTGTACTCTCTCGTAAAGGGCTACTCCCACATCGGTAGCTCCTCTAGGTCGAGCCTTGTGGAGACCTTGAGGTCGAATCTGAGCGTGCTTTTGCCTAGTATCGAGACTCTGTCACGGACACCGCTGTCATCGCCATTGCAGGCATCGGTGTCAGCAGCGAGTGGATTGGAAGATGAGGAGGGTTTCTCGGTGGTGGATAGGGTTGGATCGTATCGTAATGCACTCAAAATCTATACTTTCTTTCTCCTTACCATTGTTTTCGAGGAGGAATCGTCTAACCAGGATGTGGCTGTTGCAACGTTGGCAAAGGTGGGTAGACAAGATTTTTGCGGTGGAAAGCTAGCTTTGTTTTCTGTGTGCATCGCATCCTAAAAGAAATGATTTTCTTGTTCAGGGAGGAGCACAGTCTCGGAAGAAACTTGCCACTAGGGGATGGAATTGGGAGCCTCAAAGGGCAAAGATACTGACCCTAATTGCCAATTCTCTGGAGGTTAACCTCTCATTGCTCTTTGGATCGTCCGACCCTGATGAGAACTATCTCTCATTTGTCGCAAGGTATCTATGCTTGCAACTACTTCAAATAATAATCTAACCGAATAATATCTTCAAATACAAACCAATGCTGAACCAGAACGATGAAAAATCTCCACAAAACTCAAAACTATTGTGTTTATGCAATCACTACATTAAAATGTTCTATGAATAAAGCAAATAAAACAGGAAATCTAGACAGATAGGAATGAGGAACCCATTCAGACATACATAACAGATGTTTGAGAAAACTTTTGGAATCAAACCATCAATTGTTGGACGTTTGATTCACTCACCAAAAAAGAATCACTGATGTATATCTGGATGAACGCTTGGTAATCCCCAGTTTTGCCTTTAGAACTTGAGCAAATGCCCAGTGTTCTTGTTTGTTATAGAAGCAAAAGTGGGCGTCTATTTGGCATCATTGTAGATCCAAATTGCACATTCTTCGTGGCCAAAACTTGGAGAACCGTAAAAGGTCAATCTAATCATTAGGAAAGCACTCCTAAGACATGGATCTATATTTCCATTCTTATGACTATCATCTGATAGAAAATACATCATTTTACTTGAAAGAAGTATGGAAACTAACCCACCAAGCAAGAATTTGGAGCACATGAAAAGAGATGCATCATCTAGACATGAATGAATCGAACATCATGTACAACTAATATTGAGTGTTTTGATTGTATCACTTCACTTAGGCTAGTCCAAACAAAAGAACTAGGCTGCATGGTTTATGAAACCTTCACATCGACAGTGTTCTATTGAGTGTGGTAGTGGAAAAGATCATAAACTAATGGTTAATATGTAGTTGTTCTACATTGATTGTTGATCTCTTGTTTGACCACTAAAGTAGTGGATTTCTAGTGTCGGGTGATTGATTGGACTGCCTAACTTATATTGGTATACACACATGACTTGATCCAACTCCAGTCCACAAGACCTCCATGTATGCAATCAATTTTCGCCATTGTTCAATTGTTGCTTGTCCACTGCTTGGCCTAACAAGTATCTTGTAGCTATTGGTTCTCGAGTCATACCATAGGCCTAGAGTCTTGAACTACCTACTTGGTTGGCCCCCACCTGGTCACCAATCAAGATGTGTGCTTAGTTGGCTCTAGAGCCTCATGTTGCCTTCTAATTTGTTAGTTTTCAACCATCCTCACCTACTCAGACGTTGCTATAAATGTACCAGTTCAAGATGCATTGTAGGTCATAACCCATTCCAAACTTGATCAACCCTCATATCTTGCTTATTTTACTCTGTTGGGTATTTGGCTACCTACACCCTTCGGGTATTGAGTATATATTTTTTGCTTTTCAGGAGGTAATGAATCATAGTATGTACACCTAGACTATTTATATTAGTTTGACACTACTCCTTTTGGACTCATGTCCAATTCCTTACCTTATATGTTCTCCCTGATTAGCAATACACAACGTTCATCTCTTGATTTTGATGCCCGTTCAAGCTTATTATTTGACACTATAAACTTGTCCATAACTCCCAAAAGCCAATATAAAATTTCATTCTAAGTATTTCCATGCCAGGGCGTTCCCTTAATTCTCTCTTAACAATGCCATTAAAATGTTTTGAGAAAAACCATTAAAATTCCTTAAACCACATTAACATTCCTAGTAAAACATCATAATATTGATATATAACTCAACAGAAGTATGACGAATAATTCAATGCATGACAATATTCAATTATTCATTGTTCTAGATCATTTTGCTAGCCCGTGTACTAGTTTCTCTCTCTCTCTCTCAAGTACGATGCTGTGCTTCCATAGGTGCGTGTTCTCTTTATTTGAGAATCAAACATTGTTGAAGGATGTTGTAGCTAGAGAAGCCCTTTGTCGAACTGTTGGAACCATCTCAGTGAAGTACCATCGAGCTGCACAATCGTCTGTGTCAATCTTGCATTTGGTGTACAAATTTGAATTCTCTGTTCCACATTTGGCAGAAGCCATTGCTTCAGCTGAGAAGAAGTATGGTGATGGGAGGGTGGTTGTCTCCCTTATAAGGGAGATTGGGCTCACTGATCCTAAGGATTTTGTGAGGGATGCTGCTGGTGCTGAGAATGTTGGAAGGTTTCTGGTTGAGCTCGCTGATCGCTCTCCAAAGTTAATGACAACTAATATTGGAATTTTGATTCCTCATTTTGGGGGTGAGTCTTACAAGATCAGGAATGCTCTAGTTAGTGTGTTGGGGAAATTGGTGACAAAGTCATTTAAGGATACTGATGGTGATTTCTGTTCTAAATCTTTAAGACTTAAGGGTAAGCAGGCTATGCTAGAGATACTGTTAGAGAGATGTAGGGATGTTTCTGCATATACAAGGAGTCGGGTGCTTCAGGTTTGGGCAGAACTGTGTGGAGAGCATGCTCTTTCAATTGCTCATTGGAATGAAGTAGCATCTGTAGCTTCTGGTAGACTGGAAGATAAGAGCACAATGGTAAGAAAATCTGCATTAAATCTGCTCATAATGATGTTGCAGCATAATCCATTTGGTCCACAGCTCCGAATTGCAGCTTTTGAGGCAACCCTGATGAAATACCAGAAAGAGTTGCATGAAATGGAGCCCAAAGAACCTTCAAAGGAGGACATTGATATTGATCATGCATTTGGAGGACTGCAGAGAGAACAGTCAGATAGCATCACTGATAGTTGCTTGTCTTCTGTTGAGGATGTAGCAGAGAAAGGGAAACCAATTTCACAAGTTGGGAATCTTGAACAAACTCGTGTACTTGTTGCTTCTCTTGAGGCTGGTTTGCGTTTTTCAAGGTGCATTACTTCTACACTTCCTACCCTGGTTCAGCTTCTGGCTTCTTCTTCTTCCAGTGATGTCGAGAACACCATCCTTTTACTGATGAGGTGTAGGCAGTTTCAGATTGATGGATCAGAAGCAAGCCTGTGCAAAATGTTTCCACTGGTAAACTTGCACCATTTAAATCACGTCAAATCTGATTCTTAAATAATCTTGGTCTGTCCATCTTTTTGGGGTTTTCAGGTGTTTTCACAGGACAAGTCTATCTCTGAAGCAGTTGAAAATGCATTCATGATGATATATATAAGGAAGAATCCAGCTGAAACAGCTGCAAATTTGCTGACTCTTGCAGTAGAATCTAATATTGGGGATCTTGCTGCCTTAGAGTTTCTTATTGGTTCTCTGATGTCCAAAGGAGAACTTTCCTCAGGCATGGTATGCAAATTTTACCTTATTATTTAGTGTTTTGTTCCTTGGTACCTCCACGTTCATACATTTTTTCAGTTTTCACCTATGGACGTTCTGGCATAGCTACTATAAATGGCCAAGTCAAATTAAATACCTACTGTGGTCTGGGCTCTGTTTTGAGGTAGATGTGGGACTTTTGTTGGGGCTGTTGGACTGTGTTAATGCCTTTTTAAATCTCATGTCGCACAAATCTTTTAGAACATTAACGTAAAACACAATTCCATCAAGAAAAATTAAATGGTTTTCATGCTACTTGATCCTTCAACAAATTGGGTTTGGGTAAGGTTCAATTCGTTTAATAGACCTTGCTACATGTGTTAAACCTAATTGGAAAGAGTTGGATTCAGGTTGGTTGACTGTTGGCAGCTGATAAAATTGATAGGCCTAGAGAATAGATCAGATTTTGATGGGAAATTGATGGTGGAGTTTTTCTTAGTTTCAAATAGCACTAAAACAAGTGGTCACCACAACAAGCATTCCGAATTAGTGGGATTAAGTGGTTGCCGCTGTCCTTCACAAAAAATGGATGGACGACCAAGACATCTTATTTCTTGTTTTCATGATTAAGGGCACCCTTAGCTGATATTTTTCTCACCCTCTCTTAAATTATGCTGCAACTTAGTTCTTTGTTTTGTTGTTGGTTTCTTTCCATTAGGTGTAACATAAATTTGCTTTAAAGTTTGAAGTCGCTAATATGTTCAAGCTATCACGAAGAATAAATCTTTATTCTTTATTTTACATTCAAAAACGTGATAAACAAGTTATTGACATTTGGAGGACACAAGAAAGGAGTTGTAGGCTCTCGATTCAATCTTAACAATCATTTGCTTTGTGAAGATAGGAAAAGGTGGAAGTAGAATGATCTATTAATAAGCTTAAGGATTTTTATATACAAAAGCTAGGAGGAAATGATAAATACAATACTAAATAAATTCACTACACTTAAGCTAATCTTAAGATCTATGCAAGGATCATTTATTTATATATTAATACTTTCCCTCAAGTATCTACTTAGAAACTCAAATACAACAATAAATGACAAAATAAACACAGATAACTATAGTAACCCTTAAGCAGGCAAGAACTATAACGACTATTGTAGCAAAAGCAACAGTAAATAGTTAATATTGGTGTGTATGTAGGAACAATGGCCAATTCCTTTGATTGCATAGTAGATAAGTATGTACAAAACTTGTAAATCATGTAATGTAGTGATGAGACAATATTATCATACATCGAGATGCTTTTCACATAAAATACAAATTTGCTTCAACATGGAAACTCACACAACAAACAGGTAAAAGAAAATTAAAAGTTGATGAATAATGTATTGATATTTTTTACTTGTTTATTTTTTTTTTAATGTTCAAATTTTTGGCAGTTTTTTTAAACTTCATTTTATTCTCCTTTTTTCCCGTCTCTCTTTCTTTGTTCTTTCTCCTTTTCTAACAGTTACTTGCTCCTCTTTTTCCTGTGTTTGTGTATGTTACTATTATTAAACCTCACACTAATTGTGGCTCTATGTTGAGATTTATCTTTAATTTTATTTAAATCACCTCTTTACCAAAGAAAAAGCACTTGCTCCCTCCGATCTTTATCCTTTTGTTTTTAACTAACAATCGTGTGCTCCTCGCCCTCTCTCTTTCTGGATCCCTTCGTTTTTCTTCATTCGTTACCTTCGGCAACCTTAACTTTACTGGGTGTAGACGGAAATGGTGGGTGGGGCGGGGGTTGTGGGGATAAGTATAAGTAGGGGAGTACAAGGGCAAAGTTGTGTCAGCGCCCACCCGACGCCGAGTCGAACGCAGGTCATACGGGTGTTGGCGTGATGTGTGAGCTACGATGACAACAGAGACAGAAGTGAGATAATCGCCATTTAAAGTGTTCAACTACAACAAGCCCTAACCCTAACACAACATATTAACTTACATAACTACTCACAAAACCCGATTAATGGACCCGATTGCCCGACCGACCCAATTACAAAACAAACGTGCAACAAGTTGCAGCACCGACAAAGGGTCTTGCGGTGGGAGTAAGGTGACGCGACAGCTGGAGAGGGGTTAGAGATGTAGCCATCGACGACCGACGTTTGACGAATGTTGGCAGTGAAGGAGCTCAAGGCCGACGAAGAATGACACAGTATGGATGTGTGTGGAGGCCTCCAGAGGAGGTGACGGTGGCTATCCGAAGAGAGAATGCTGTTTGTTGGAGAACACAACAGAATAGAAATAGAAAGAACGATGAAGGTGGCTAGGGTTTGGAGGGCCATTGTTACCAACAGAAGGCGGGTAGCTCTTCTCTTGCTTCTTGGAAAGCCTTACTTTAATAACACGTGAAGACAAGAATAAGTAAAATGATTCATTAATAAAACATAAGAGCCTCGAGATTAAAAAAACAAATGTAGTATCAATGGCTAAATTCATTGTATCACGTAAGGATCCATTTATGCATACGGTCTGGCACTCTTAAAGAAATAACAATTATCTGAATTCCTACGACAGTTTTTGGTAGGAAAGTAAAACATAATCAATGAATGATATGCCGTGTTTGAACACAATTCAACACCTAATCATCTTGTAGGTTGATTGTAATGGTTTTATATACTTGTGATTAATCCAAAAGATAAAGCTTGGTGCAATATGAAATTATCACAGCTATTACGAGAATTACAATAATTTTTATGGAGTATTTGCATGGCTTATAATGAAAATATGATAATATCTTTGTTAATATAGCTTACCTCGCTACCATACAAACATATGTTTTTCTTCTTGTAAAATTTATAGATCTTTTAAATGAATGTACCAATTAGAAGATACTTTCAAAGATTCTACATGTTTGTTCCATAATTCTTACCAGGGAAGTTTTGCGTAATATTTGTACTATAGTGTTTTCGAGAAACTAACTTTTCAAGTGAGTTTCAAAAGCTTGTTTCTTTAATAATGGGTATGTTTTAGCTTCTAATTGTGTAATGATTAAAGGACATTTTTACCCATTTTAAATACATTTCATTGCATCAAGCTGAAGACAGTTTTGGTAATACATTATGAGAATCTACACCTTTAGTTGAAGCTCAAAAGTATTCTCTAAAAGCCCACTTGATGCATTCTCTTGTGCTTGTAACACACTTATTGTTGACTATTGGTTGTGCTCCTGTGGACAGTTTGGGATCACTTCCTTCTGAGGCCCACCCTAAAATCTCTCATCCAAAACTCAGACCAAAAGTGGATCCATACGGACTCATAATTATTATATTACTATCCCATTATGCATTTTTTGTTGTTTATATTGTAGATATCAGCGTTATGGGATATCTTCAGCTTCAATGTCAATGGAGTAACGGCACTGGAAAGTCGAGGAGCTTTGTCAATTCTCTGCATGGCGGCAAAATCTTCTCCAGGGGTTCTTGGTTCTCATTTGCAGGATATCATTGATATTGGTTTTGGTCGTTGGGCAAAGGAGGAACCTCTCCTTGCAAGGACAGCATGTGTTGCTCTTGAAAGATTGTCTGCAGATGATAAGGAAAAGTTGGGCTCTAGCCGTGATGGCAGACTTTTCAGTGTTCTTCAGAACTTGATAACCGGTTTTTGGCTTCCAGACAATATCTGGTATGCATTTGTCGACAAAGCCATCAATGTGATATACTCCACTCATCCTACACCAGAAATTTTTGCTGCTGACATGGTGAAAAGATCACTGAGTTCTGTATTCGGCAGCAACAGGAGTTCTGAGGGTGCTGGTGATTTTAGTAGTGGGAGCACTGTCTTCATTCCAATTGTTTCAATATCAAAGCTCAGTAGATATTTGTTTGTCATAAGTCAAGTGGCACTCACTCAGTTGGTTTATATTGAGTCTTGCGTAAAAAAAATTCAAAAACAGAAATCAAAAAAGGAGAAGGAAAGATTTGAGTCTCTAGAAGTTGATGGTGTTTGTGTAACACCTGCCAAAACTGTAGATAAGGTTACTCAGTTTCTTCATAAGGAGTTGCATCTTTTATTCTAATGTATCATACATATAAAAAGCTAACATCTCATGCTTTTTTGGAATAATAAACAGAAGGATGGGATAAATGGAGACTTGGGTCTTGCTGCCTCTGAAGATGCTATAATTGATGGCCTTTCTGAAAGAGCTGAGAGAGAAATTTTATCCAGTTCTTCTTCAGAAAAGAGCTTAATTGGAAATTCTGCTTCTTTTGTTTCAAAGCTCTGTAGAAATTACACTTTGTTGCAGAAGGTTGTGTTTTTTTTTGGCCATATGGCTTTTTCTGGTTCTCTTGTTTCTAATGTACTCTATTAAGTGATTCATATACTGTTTAGTAGTCATGATATTTGCTATTTATTTGGTATTCTGTAGTTTCCAGAGTTACAGGCATCTGCCATGCTTGCTCTATGTAGGTTGATGATCATTGATGCTGATTTTTGGTAAGTTAAAAGATAAATCTTCTTTTCAATAGCATATACAAGTTAATGGAAATATTTCAAAATGGATTTGCAGTGAAGCCAATCTACAACTTTTATTTACTGTAGTGGAGAGTGCACTTTCTGAAACAGTTCGGTCAAATTGCACAGTAGCACTTGGGGACCTTGCAGTACGCTTTCCTAACTTGTTGGAGCCATGGACTGAGAACATGTATGCTAGACTTAGGGATCCTTCTGCATCCGTTAGGAAAAATGCAGTTCTTGTTCTTTCTCATCTGATATTGAATGATATGATGAAGGTTTGATGAATCCTGAAAAGCTGTTGTTATATTTATGTAATCATATTGAGTTACTGATTGTTAGTTAATGCATCTTCAGGTCAAAGGTTACATAAATGAAATGGCTATCCGGGTAGAAGATGAAGTTGAGAGGATTTCAAGTCTAGCCAAGCTTTTCTTTCAAGAGCTGTCAAAGAAAGGTGGTTATTGATTTTGGTGTTTTCAACTTTTATTTTTGAAATATTGGGTTAGTTGCCACCTGTATTTTGCCTGAAATTTTACCCTGTGTTGTCAGGAAGCAATCCAATCTATAACCTGCTCCCAGATATTCTTGGAAGATTGTGCAATCAAAATCTGAATAGTGAGGCATTTTGCAACATCATGCAATTCTTGATAAGCTCTATTAAGAAGGTAAGGGTTATGACCTCATTGACGTGAGAAATTCTGTTTTTTCTGACAGCTTAGATCCTAAACTGCAATCTTTCTTCAGGATAAACAAATGGATGCACTTGTTGAGAAGCTTTGTAATCGGTTTAGTGGGGTCAGTGGTATATAATTTTTTCTTTCTCTTCTTCTACTAATATTCTCTCTTTGATTTTACGATATCACTGCTGTCTTTCATATCTTGTATTTGGATAAAATCTTTCTCATTCAGCCTTGTTAAAAATGCAAATGTTTGATTGACTGTTACTTTTTTTAGTTAAAATGTTGCTTATTATTATTGTGTTAGAAAAAAATCAACAATATTTGATATGTTGATGTAATTTCATTTCCCTACCCTCAGATTACAGTTACAAGCATCCATCAGTTATTGCTCATTTATATGTATGCAACCAGGTTTTCAGAAAAAATCACTTTGGTTTTCCCTCTCTCCAGCTTTAATTGGGAAACACTACAAATTGGCTCATCTCTTTCCACCATCTGTCATCTTTATCCACCGTCTCTCATAAACATAATTTATTTGAAATCATTACTTCTTTAATGACAACTTTTAACTAATTTAGGTATGATGTTGTGTTATGTAAATGAGTGTAATTAATTGTAAGTTGAAATCTGAGCATGCTTCGTGCTGGCAATGTCATAATGACTGCAGTGTTTAAAATATTAAACTTGTTGAAATAAGCACAGTTGCTATACAAAAAGATGTATTTTTTTAGAAAGACATTTGAACTAATTGTTGATACACCGCATTCTTCATCATACAAATCCCGTAGAGGTTGTCTACAATGCAAAATACGACAATGTCTTGTGTATTTTAGATGTAACCCCATCCTATCATGTTCCATTGGTCTTTGACTTACCTTTGTTAAAGCTCTAAATGGAATGGATAGCAAGTGAATTTGTTGGTATTTGAATCCAAATTCAAAATTTTTTAACTACGTCTAAATTAAGGAATTCAACTTCAATTTCATATTTGACTTTGATAGATTGAAAAAATGATGTGTTAGTAAAATTTTGTAATGTCAAAGTAATGTTAGGAAATATGATAAAGAAAATTATTTTTTGTTGACAAATTACCATCTCAACATCGATTTTGATTTCATTCTAACAATTCAAAAAATTGATACATGTGAGTAAAATTTCATTGACATGTGTTGAGTTTTAATTCTAGGATCCAAATTCAAATGTGAACATAAATGAATGTTAGTTTTTATATGAATCTGACAAATACATCTGAATTCAAATATTATCTGAATTTGAAAAGTATATAAGTTTAAAGATCATTTATATTTAATTTAAAAGTGAAAAAGGAAAAATTAAATCAAAATTTGAATTTTAATATACCATAATTAATGAAAAAATGAAATAGAAATATTTTATATGATTTGATTGTTTTAATGAATTAATCATGCATCATAAAATAAAAATAAACTCTATATAAATGTTTATTTCATCTCAGATTTGTATTCAATAATTTGAATTTGATCTGAAGATGATTATCATATATATATTACAACTACAATAATAACAATTTGTACCATAATCTTATTACATGGAGTTAACTACATGAATCTTTTTCTTCCATGTATTACTATTTATGGTTAAACTTTGGGTTAAATTACATACATTTCCTTAGTACGTTTTTAATACAACTAGTCGTTTCATTCTAGAGTTTATTACCTTTCTATTTAGTTTCCATATACTTTCTTTCCACCTAATTGTTGTATTTTATGTAGTTCAGTTTTTCTCTTCCTAATTTTTTTATTAACATCTAATACAACTACCTATATTATGAAAGTTTTCTCAAAATAATCTTACGGTCCTTACAAATTATTTGGTCTATTTTAAGTAAAAAAATTTATTTGATTAGAATTTGAGCCACCTATATATATAAGTATATGTGCACACACACATGTACGTATATATATTTTTAAATAGTTGCTACTTTCAGATTCAGATTGGATGTACTTGCATCCAAATTCAATAACTATTCAATATTACTACTTTCAGATTTGGATTGGATGTACTTGCATCCAAATTCGAATTTGAAATGTTCTTTTGTTTTAGATGTGAGTTTTATCTGATGGAGTTTTTTTGGAAAAAGATTCCAATTTTTGGATATTTCCAAAGTTTTGACACCCTTAATCTTTGCGAGCTTTCTCAAACCATGTTATTCTGTCTTCCAATGGAAGACTAGATTCTACTATAGCATTTGGAAGCTAGATGTTGCTAATTTTTTTATCAAAGAACATTTCAATATGTATATACATTTTATTGCTAGCAGCTTCCGTTAAACCATTTTTATTAGTAAATTTTAATTTCGTATATAATTTTGTAAATTAATCACTTTTGATCTCCCATTGATCAAAGCTATCCTTGTTTCAGATACTCGACAATGGGAATGTATTGCTTATTGTCTTTCTCAATTGACATTTACTGAGAAGGGAATGAAGAAATTCATGGAGTACGTTAAAACCTATGAACATGTTCTATGTGAAGATTCAGTGATGGATAACTTCAAGAAAATAATTAACAAGGTGATAAATATCTCCCTTTCTTCTTATTCTAAAATTTACAATAATATTTTATCTATTTTAATATTTTTTTCTGAATCAGGGTAAAAAATCTGCTAAACCAGAGTTTAAATCTTGCATTGAAGAATTTGAAGAGAATCTCAATAAGATCCATATGGAAAGAAAAGAACAGGAGATAACTGCTAGAAATGCTCAAGAACATCAACACAAATTCAACAGAGGCCTGGTAGAAGAAGAAGAAGACAATGGAGAAGGTATGATAGTTTAATATCTTTCTAATTTTTATCACCCCTGATCTGTGTTTGGAGATTTTCATTTCTTTCTTGGTGTAACTACAAACAATAACAACCTTTTAAATTGCAATTTATTTTATAAATTATACAACATTCCTTGAGTTATGCCGGTTGATACAAGGATGTAGCCATTTTAGTGAAAAATTACCTACTTGATGATCTAAAACAATACTGAACTGATAAATTGCTTTACAAATTGCATCCTCAACTCTTGTAGTTTGGTGGAGGAAATAGATAATAATTCAAAAGTAGCATAAATACTGACAACAATATATTAAATACTTCAGCTTCATGGATGATCCTTCTACCTTTGCCTTAAATGATTGATTGCAATATGATACTCTTCCCTTGTAATAACTAGGATTCACCTATTATTTATTTTGCATGCATTTGGTTCTTCTTATATGTATGTATCTATCACATGATCAATTGGGGAATGAAACCTACACCTACCGTGAAAACATTTCACGTAATTGCAAATAATTTCACATGTTTTTGTAATCCCTTAAATATATTGTTTTAGTAATTCATTTTGTCATTCATATATTTAGGATTTATCCTTTGCATGGTTATCCTTCTAATTCATATACCCATCTAGTGAAAAACCCTCATACATAATATGAACGAAAAAACTTAACTAAATCTATATAAAAATATTTGAAAAATCCAGCATTTAAAAATTCTAGCATATCATGAATAGATATGGATGGGTATATGAATTAGAAATGCAGGCATGGAAGTATCTATATAGAAATGCTAGAAAACTTTTTTTTTATGCTAATAAGGAAATCCATTGAATGAATAGATATGGATGGGTAGGTTGGTTGATTGTCTTTCCAGTTTCCTTTGACCATATACCACTTATTTGTTAGTGTCACTAATACATGGGACACCGGTGATCGTCAAAAATTTTGTATTCTTGTAGATGGGACCAGTGAAGTCATCAACTCTTCGGAAGATGGAGTACAGAGGAATTGTAATAGCACATTGGAATCTAATTATACTGTGCATGAAGAAGCCTGTAGTTCCAATGCTACAATAGAATCAGAAATTGGAAGTGCCGAGATTCGATCTCAAAGAACTTCTAGAAGTGGTAAGTTTTTATCATGTATTCTCTACAGATCCATACCTGGTTTTCTGCTTTTGGAATGTTGAGAAATAAAAACTTTTTAGGTGCATCAAGACCAAAGACTAATGAAAGGAAAGAATTGGCACTGAATGATCATACAAATAATTGCTCAACTGGAAGAAGACTACGTCCAACTAAAAGGTTTGACATCTGTTCTTTTTTATTTCTTAGTTACCTTCCAACTAAGTTAGCCTTTATTTTGTTGTAGTAGATATTTCATATTTCTTGTTAGTTCAGTGATTCTTATTTTCTCAGGGTGTTTTGTTGTGAACCATAGTTGTATAAAGCTACAAAGACATTTTACATTTTTGTTTGAAAATGTCTGTGTTACATGGCTTCATATATAGGAATGGAGAAAGAAGGGGTTGTACTGGTCACTTGATATAGAGTTTTGATGTCAAGACAAATGTGTAATTTACACAAGTACCAAATAAGTGTACTACTATTGGTTAATTTATTATAATAGCAGCAACAACAATCCAAAACATAATCTCACTACATAGGATCAACTACATGAATCCTTTTTTATGTATTTCTATGGTCAAATCTTCAATTAAATTACGTAAATTTAAATTTATTTCATAATTCCTAATCAACTTTTTTAGGTTTTCCTTTACTTTTAGAATTTCTACATTAATCAATTCTTCTTTCCTAACAAGTGTATTCTTTTAGTCTTTTAATGATATAATTAAACCACTTTAGTTGATTTTCTCTTATCGTATTTTCAATTGGTGCAACTCCTTTTTTTAATTTTTTTTTTTTAACTTATCACTTATAGTATTGCTATTCATCTAAGTAGTTGCTTCTTTTTAACGCTAATTTGTTGGACATGCTCATGTTTTATAACTCAACATTTTTGAATCATAAAGTATAATTGAGTGAATAGTAGTCTTATAGAATTTTCTTTTTACCTTAAGGATATCCTTCTATCACATAATATTTTAGAAGTATTTTTTTATTTCATTTACCTTACTTTAATCTTATGGATAATATCCTTTATAATTTCTCCATTACTAATTATAAATTTTACATGTTTAAAAATCTTACTTTTATGAATCTCATAATCATTAATTGTATACCTTATTATTTTTATTTTTGTTGAACTTGTACTTCATATATTCAGTTTTCCACTTAATCTTAATCTTTTGAATTATAAGGTTTCTCTCTATAATTCTAAGAACTAATTTTTGTTTTCTTTTATCAACAATAGATAGCATACACTAGGGTATTTATCTTTGAATTTCTTAGACATTTCATTCATAACTAAAACAAACAAACTTGAAACTGAGAAAGGGCCATTACTAATTACCGTAATGCAATGTATTCATGTTGACTCATATTTAAATTGAAATTGTATTGTGTGCAGGCAAACTTATTAAAAATGTGGTCATTTCACCTTTTCATTGCTATGCATGGGCATTTTCTGATCAATGTGCAAATTTACTGGCAGGAATTAATTATATTGGTTGGGGCCTTCGAGCAAAATATGTTTCAAGTGTCAAACGCCCTTCAAAGGTTCAGGTGTCTATTGTAATATTTCACCATCTCCTAAATCTCATCTGGTTATACTACTTGTTTTGCTTCAAAGCTGCCTTTTGTGTTGCTTTCCACATGCAACTTGCTAAAAGCGTACTTCATGCACTCGATCATTTTCACGGGACAAGCGTAACTCTGCAAATGTTAGTTCACATTCGGATTTTTTGCGCAATGGAAAACTGGCTAACGATGACTAATTAGGATGTCAATTTGTTTTTTGTTTTTGTTTTGAATTGATTCAAATTAGTCGATCGATGGTTTCCTTCTATTGTCCGGTTTATTATGTTGTATATAAGAGAGCAAGAAAGCATTCGAGTTGGGTCGGGTCAGCAAGAAAGCTTCCGAGGGCCGATCTTGCGTGGCTTTTCTAAAGTTTCTAGTCGTTCAGTGGTGTGGGTTCTGCGTGAGTCACCGTCCTTTTCGTATCACGGTTTAAATCCTTGGGTCACTACTGTATTATTATTAATCTCGAGGGAAAGGAGGCGCTTTTATGTATTCATGGAATCCTTTTCGCTTCTTGTTCTCTTTTGACAATAACTGCTTTTTATTTTATCACAAGTAAAATCAACAACAAACGAAATCTTAATCTCAAAGTTCGAGCTTACTGTTGGATCCTTGGGTTCTTAGGGTGCTGGCGGTGGCGATCAAGAAGAAAACTTGCGGTAAGACGCGGGTTTGGTTTTGCAACCGAAAGGTGAAACCGAGTTGACATCCTTCACCTCAACCAAGGACACCGTTGCGAGGTGAAGCGGCGAGGGCTACGGTAGGATTAGAGATTTTCGCTTCGATGCGTTCCTTTGCCTACAAGGAGGCTCTTCAATGCATCAATCCGTACGGATTTACCTTCCTAAAAGCAAAATAAATTTTACCCGTAAGTATTCACAGTCCAGCGAATCGCAAATAGAAAGGTTTCAACCGCAAGTATTTCGGCCTCTTCTTTTCCAGAGATCGTAGTTTCATGTCGGTTCTCGATCCAAGCAAAGTTAAAACTTTTTTTCTGCAAAATTTAATATTTAATATTTAACAAAATTGTTAAATTACTATATTAGAAATTTCACAATTATATGTTTCAAACGAGCAAGTTGCTTAAAATAATACACACCTCACCCTCGGCTTCGCTCAAATAATATTACAAGCGAAAAAAATCGAAAACCATGTAAATACAACTCCCAAGGTATTACTTTCTACAAGAGCAGCAATAACAACAACCCTTTACACATTCATCAAGCATGGTTTCTAAACATATTATAACGTAACCCTTGATTAAAAAATTACAAGTTACAAGAATTTCCATTTAAATGAGGTGCACCATCGTTGGGCATGGGAATGGTAGACCTATCCACCATGCGAACGTTGTATAACTTGTATACTCTTGCCCGATTTTCAGCCCACCATTTCTCTGCTTGCTTCTCGCTAAATCTTTTTCGACTGCATTCATCCAATAAACTTTTATAATTTTCAAAATAGGAAATCAATTTTCATGGGTATAGATTTTCTTTTCCACGTAACTTCTAAAACGGAATCAAATCAAGCAAGCATTTTTATGAAAAAGACGAGGATGATATTACAGTGTAAATTACCTTTTTTGTATCAAGTGAAGGATCCTGTGCAAGTTATGCTGATTTATATTTAGCAATAACATTGAAAACGCAACGTCAATGATCAAAAAACTAAAATGTAAACACGTGAATGTGTGAATACGGCATGCTAGAAGGAAAGCAAAAAGCCTTCTCATCTTCTCTCTATTCTAACATCACAGGAAAAAATAGTGCGATCAAAAATAATGACCAATAAAGCACCAAAATGGAATGATGACACTAGACCAAGCCAGAAAGATAACATGGTTAGGAAATAATTTGATTTCCCAACTGGCAGGTTGTCTGAGATACGCTAGGAAGAATTTAACCGTAAAAAAAATTTTATTTAATATAGTTTAGATTAATTTATTGCATACCTGAATCGGACCCGCTTGAGATCCTTAATTCCACCGGGCAAGGACGTAAGTGTAATGTATACACCAGGTTCATCTTGCTCAACCCATTCTGTTATCTCATGATTGGAATGAACGTCAGACTGTTTACTCCCATTCCTTACTGCTTGTGAATGAACAGCTCTAATCGAGCTATTGGGAGTTTGCTCATCAGGGACGGGCAACCAATTTGAGACACTTAAATCTGGATCACTACTTGAGGTTGAACGAAGTTGGTCAGCGACCAAAGAAGAGGCCTCGGACGATGAAAGATTATTGCTGAGGGATGTCGAGAATGGAAATTTGCAGGATTTTGTTGCTCCCACAGGTAGTCTTTCAGCCATTTCTTTTAACTAATGAAAAAGAAACAAGTAAGCTGTTAAATGATGGGCAGCATGAGCAATATCATAGTTAAGCAACAGGGGAAAAAACAGCAGAATGTCATGTGCAAGGCATCAAAACTACCATTAAAGAACTTTTAAAAGTTAACGAAATTTCCCCCAAAATTTGGTTCTCATCAGCGGGGAACTATGAATGAACCCCTACTTTGACGCCTTGGTTATTCATCTAAAAGGTGGTGGGTGTAAGGAATTTTGGGATATAAGAAAAGATGTTGTTGCATACTATGGATGTTAGAGGAGTTTCTGCATTCAGCAAATGTTAGAAAAGAAAATGAGAAAAAAGTAGAAAATGATGAAAAGTAATTTCAATTTCTTCATTTTACTGACCTTTGCATATGTAGTGAAAAAATGAAAGAATTTAAATTTTGAATATTTGTGAACATGACAAAAAATGACAGAAATTTCAATTAAATATTAAAGTTTCATGATTAATGCATCACATATAAATTATAATATTCTTAAATTTATGTAAAATTCAAAAATATCAATACAAGTTGATATACAACATATTGTCCTCACGTAATTTATCGACTATCTCCTTACATTCTTACATTTTGTTTTTCTCTTGGTCGAGGGTTAGGACTTGGTTGAAGGACAGGATTTCGTCATTTTCGTAAGGT
This sequence comes from Amphibolis antarctica, assembly GCA_024699675.1. Lineage (NCBI taxonomy): Eukaryota > Viridiplantae > Streptophyta > Magnoliopsida > Alismatales > Cymodoceaceae > Amphibolis > Amphibolis antarctica. The sequence continues at coordinate 25,733 of JAMKPZ010001173.1, forward strand.
TTATAGAAAAAAAAAAAATTTTTAGCTTGTATACCCGAAAAATGTTGGAATTAAATTCTTATGTTTTTTGTATGCACAAACACCTTCGAAATTTATCTTGAATTTTGTCATTTTCTATTTTAAATTATATGTGAAAAGCAAAGCAAGTAGAGAAATCACCAAGTGTATATGAAAGGTTGCAACTAAGGTTTTAAATGTCAGTATTGTATTAAAAGATCGATCTTTCTAAAAAAGTAGGCATATCAAGGGTCATAATGGTGGAAATACAATACTTTTGTAAAATGACAAAAAACTCAAAATTTCAACTTGAAATTCAAAGATAAGATAAAACAAATTATGAAGCATATAAAAACATCTACATAAAGTTTTTAGACAATTATCATGGATAAAATATTAATAAGAGAAATATAAGTAGTCACATACATGAAAAAATTCTTAAATCATCAATAAATAATTGAAAAAATCATAATAATAAATGATTTCAAATTCATGCAATATTTCAATAAAAGCTAAGTTAAAGTTAAATACAATCTCAGTTATAGTTTAATATATTTCATGTTATATTTAATAGAAACTAAGCCAGATTTTTAATATGTATTTCAACAAAATCTAAGTTATGGTTATATATTTATTAAGTTACAATTCGATAAAGTGCAGATTACAATTCATACATGGAAAAATTAATAAGATTATGCACAATACAAGGGAATTTCTATAATCTCCGCAATTAAAAAATTTATCACCATAATATTTTAGAGCAAATTATAAATTTTTATTCCTATAATGTAGTTAGTATCTTTAAAAAAAATCTTATGTGAATTAATTTACAAAATAGAAAATAAAGTTTGTGAGAATATAAAAGATAGGTAAAAGAAGAATGTGATTCATGGGAAACATAACTTTTACAAAAATTAAAAAAATCAAGATTTTGTGATTTTTTTAATACTTCATTTTTATGTAATATTTTTTTTCCATTTTCTTCTTCTCTCTTCCCTTCTCTCTTTTTTTTCTCTTTTTTTTCTCTTTTTTTTCTTTTCCTTCTCTATTCCATTTATCTCTTTCTTTCTTTTTTCTCTCTTTCTTCAGTTTTTCGTTTTCTTTCTTTTTTTTAAAATTTTTTCGTTTCTTTTTCTCTTTTCCTTCTTTGATTCTTTTCCTCATCCCCTTATCCCTACCTCTTCCCTCGAAAACCCCATTGGGTTCCGTCGATTAATATGACAGCAACTTTTGGTGGAGCCTTGGCAATGACACTTCAATGGTCAACAAAGGCTTTAATGGAGGTGGAGAAGAGTGACTTTGGGAGAACCTATCATTGGATTGACTAATCGTTTTGATGGATCTACCCATCTAACCTCTGATAAGCCAAAATGTATGCTCGATAAAATAATTCGTTAATTCAGCACTGATCCTTGAGGATAGATCATTTAATTCAAGGTATTCTCGATAATACCTAAGGTTTCAGGCTAAACATTTTGAAAAATTGAGTCAGATAGGCCATATTTCACCAATCCAGATAAGCTTTTCAATCCTTGTTTGCAACTTGCAAATTTGCAATTTCCAATGGCCTCCAAAGTGGGTTATCTCAACAGCCCAAACACCTTAAAGCAGAAATCTAAAAAATGATCAAAATATTTATGATAATTTTACAAGTAATTGGAAAACCTGAATTATTTGGTCAATTAAATCCCAAAGTTGATAAGAATTTTGTTAAGAATTCAAGAAATTAAAAAATGTAAAGAATAACAAATTACTTGTCCAGAACATCATTTTTAATTATGCTTAAGGTGAGACGTGCCACAGAATGTATATATCATATACTGCTGCCTATAGGACGAATGGCTTTGCTGGACTTACCTGTGAAGTCAGTGACTTGATAACCTCCTTTGCAGCTTTGCACTTAGAAGTCTCTTCCTCTGCAATTTTAACCGCTTCTTTCAGCTGTTTACTTGTTCTTTCTAAATTAACTTCTAGAAGCTGGGTTTTGCAAGTAAGATTTTCAACCTACAAATCATAAGTTACAAAGGAACATGCGAAAAATCAGCACAAACAGAACTTCTAGAACAAAGACCATACAAAATTTCATAACAGGAAGGCCAAATTACTATAATCAATGCTTACTTCGTTCCTAAAATTTCTAGTCTTTTTTATATAAAAAGATTCATGTAGTCAACCCCAAATGGTAAGATTATGATCCAGATTCTTGTTGTTGTCATCTTCTCTGTAAATTTTTGTAAAAATTTATAATCCAAAAAGATGATTTAATAGCAACATTAATGGAGAAGGCATTTTTTCATTAATACAAAATAAAAGTTCTTATAATTAAAGTTATTAGGGTATTAAGTCATTAAGAAATGGATCCACCTAAGGATACACATTCTATATGCTTGTAACACTGTAAATATGAGCAAGGTGACTCCTGTGCCCTGTTGGTGATCCACTGAGCTGGTATACTAGCCTCTGCCGCCTTCTCATTCTCCATGTAGTGAGGAGACTCATGCCCAAATATACATCATTTTTGGATGCTTCCTACTTGAGTGTTGTTGCACAGATTCTTCCATTGCTGCTGTCTGCACATTGTGATTGCTTTTTTTGGACCTCTTCCTGCCAGACCAGGCTTCTTTTTTGTGCTGTGATGATCTCCCTGAGTCTTAGGGCTCATGGTTAAAAATCCTAAACTGGCACTTACATCAAACTGAACAGGAAGAACTATCTAATTTAACACCAGCCTTCAAGATATTTCTCAGTGCTCACAAAAATCTGCTACATCACTCAAGGTCCTCTAAATGGGCAATATGTTACTAACAATGACTTGTTTGCCGACGATTATGTCATTATCTCCTGGATGATTAACAACAAAGGTAGCAAACATTGTGAAAGGTTTGAGGATGCTTAAGTCAGCTGAGAAAATTGTGGGTATATTAAAGAGTACATATAACAATGAGAAGAACACAACACACATTTCGGAGATAAGTGGAGCTCTTCATGTATAACTAAGTCCTTACACCCCACAATGATCCATTAACATTCTATCCTTTAGTTCCAGCACTAAACCATTACATTGTTCAATAACAATTTTTTCCTTTTCATTGTATTTAAAGGATTGGTTTGGCCTTAAGCATGGTGATAATCTCTTCCATCAAGTTTATGCTGAAGCCCTGCAACCATTAAAGTCCAGTATCTCTGCCCACATCTTTGCTGTTGTGGCAATATCAATTGGGTCATCCTTCTCTAAAGGAATTTCAATAAATCATGTCATGGATGCCTTTCAAGTCGTTTAAGTGTGTCTCATAGTACTTTCATAAGTATCATCATGCTACTTTTGCTGATCATGTCCATTTATCTTATTCATCCTATCATGTCCCTTCTGTTTCCAATCATAGGTGTTATATTGCGTTGGTTGATGATTTCTCTAGAGTCTTGACAATTTTTAAATTTTTTTGCTAAAATAAAGATCTAATATTCTGCCTCTACACATTGCTTGTCTAACAATGCTCTTGAATTGTTTGGCCTAAAATTACCTCCTTTTGTACTTTTTGAAATGATTTACCAAATTTGTCTGTTTACATTGCACACAAAAAATTTGTTGTCAAAAGGAAACACAAGTATATGCTTGATGTTAGCCACACCTTATTAATCCAAATTGGTCTAATGTTATTATTAGTGATACATATCAGACCACAGACCACAGACCACACAAAAGAGATGATAGAATTCCTTGATCAAACTGAGATGTATACAGCCTTCGTACATCAACTGAATGATAGTGGACAGGATAACAAATCACACAAGGATACCTCAAACATGATACAATTTCTTTTTACAACGTGATGGATCTTCATTATTATTCAAATCAAATCAGATCCAAATGGACCTTCGTGCCATAAAAGTTTAAACTCAACTTTTTCTCCCTTCTCTGTCCAATATTTGTTCTCCATCCTCTTTCTATTTCATATCTTATCATCATTTACAACCAATTTTCAATCCTTTATCATATCTGTTGCTTCTGAGTCCATTTCCAGAAACTTTCTTGAAGCAATTCAAGTACCACAATTGAAACAACAATGGACACGGGCTCTATTGCCATAAAATAATTGGGAGCTGATCGAGCAACCCTCAAAAGCTACTGTCTGTAGATGGCTTTTTACCAACAGATAGACAGTGGGAGAGTAGATCAACTAACAGACACAAAGCTCACTTAATAGCCAAAGGGTTTTCCTAGACATGTAATGCCGACCATTGGAAACCTCTCTCCAATGGCAACTGGCCAGATAAACTCTATAAGAGTGACAACATCAGTCAAAATCAATCTGAGATAATGGCTACATCAGCTTGACATTGAAATTACCTTTTTGCCGGGTGATCTACAGGAGTTCATGTTTATGAAGTAAACATCCAAGGTATACTACTCAAGAAGAGAACAAGGTGTGCTTAAAAAACCAATTTATTGCATTAAAAAAAGCCCTCAGAAATTCGAGAATTCCAGCAAGATTGTATCGGGAGATGAAGATGTTCAGTGGATATCACTCTAAAAAAAGATGTTAACTGCATCACTCCATTTTTCTAAAGAAGAAAAATAAAGGGTGTCCAATACTCGTAGTGTATATTGATGATATCATTGAATAGGGTGTCTAATACTCGTAGGGAAGAACTTTGTTGTTAAAGTCTTAGGAACCCTCAAATACTTTCCTGTGATTGAGGCTGCACATGGAAAGGAAATAAGAGTCATGTCACAAAGGAACGATGCTTCAAATCTTCTTAAAATCCAACTGATCTAAATCTAAGCTTTTTTAGAATCTTTATATGAGAAGTTGAAGAAAGGGATATTGGAAGGTTCTGCAAACTGATTGGGACTTAGCATCTCTTATAAAGTCAGTCATCTAAGTTAATTCATCTATTATAAAGTTGGTCATCTATCCAGTGCTAAGCCAAAGCATAGATACATCACACAAACAACCAATGAAGACGTTTTGTGACATTCAGACAATCATTGCAAGTAACAATCTAATCTTCCAACGAGAGAACCAAACATGGTAGAAGTGGACTGCCATTATAAAACGAAAGTTGCCATAAAGGGCTAATCTCTATTCCATACACTTCTTCACAACAATCAGCAAAATATCTTCTCAAGGTTTAACCGTCAAGTTGTTTGAAACTCTTTGTAACAAGGTTTGCATGATGAAAACATATGTTCTAGGTAGAGTGAGAGTGTTGAAGTTGCAATTAGAGTTTGTAAGGTATTAACAAGGTGACAAGGATCCTTATGTTCATATACATATAACCCATCTGATAAAGGATTAGCAACAATCAAAGTCATCTTTTGCTCATTTTTCTCACTAACAGAGTATGATAATTGCTAGTATTAGTTATTTCATGGCATGTTGTTTGAAAATTTGTCAATATTATTCACCATGGGAATCACTTCTGAAAAAAAACACTAAAAACAAGCATATTTAGACAGGTAATTTATTTCTTGAAAGCTGTAATGGCAACAACCACCAGCATGCCTCAAGTCATTAATATTCATTTCTTTTTAATGTTTCATCCATACATTCTCCATCACAGATTTATTTCTCTTTAGATCATTTAGCAGGATTCCTAATCATTAAAATTCAAAACTTTCACAAACTCTTGTACTACATCCCTAATTAATATCCCTCTCTAAAAAAATCACTTTAAGCTTCTCAAAAAAAATCCCTTGAAAATCATGGTCCAAACCAAAAGACTCATTTTACTCAATCAGTACTCTCTTAAATTTTGTTTGTGAATGAGTTTGGCATTTTATCATTTATCCACGTTAGTATCTCCATTGCTATTCAAGAAGAAGAACGTATTGAAATAATTCTAATAAAATTCAAGAACAAAAAAAATGTGAATCAAGCACAAATACCTGAGATCTCAAATGGAGAACCTCATTTCCGAGGTTATCATTCGTCATTCCAAAATCATTTCTAGTAAAATTTGGGACTGCCAGTCCTGATAAGGTTGGTGTTGGTGTTGTCGAGCGAGGTGGACTAGGGTGCCTTGCAGTAGGGGATGTTGCACGTGAAACAATTCTTGATCCGGGAACAGATGCTGAAAAAAATTTCTTCGATGACCCAAATACAGGATTAAGTGACTTGGAAATGTTAAGTGCACCCCAGTTGGATGTCCCATTTGGTATAGGAGAAACACGACTGCTACTAAATTCTAGCTTCTTATTTCTTTTCAAGAACCTGCTTTCTATCTGTTTCAAGGACTCAATAGATGATACTCTAGATATTTTTGCATTTGATCTAGAATTCCATTTAGAATCAACAGTATCAGGGGGGCCCTGGTTTTTATTTCCTTTTCTATTGGCAGCAGACTGTGAAAAGGAATCATTTTCTGAGCCTTTCCTTAGTTTGTCATAGCAACCATCACAAACACGGTAGTTCTTGTTAGGATTTGGAGCCATGGAAGCCTTAAGAGACTTTTTACTGCTGCATGAATGACAAAAAACAAGAGCACAATTATAGCAATTATGACGTTTTCTCTTAAAATTAAATGGCAAGCGGCAGCCAGAGCACAAAGATTGATCAACACCAGAAACCCACTTATGAATGCAGATAGCTGCAGTAAAGTTTTTGCCACAAGTGATGCTCCTGACCTGCTTATCTTTGAGAGCTTCAACAAGAGTGGGGGTAATTCGGTCATCTGCATCTCCATGGCCTAGTCGTCCATTTGCACCCTTACCCCAGGTGTAAACTTCAGTTCTTGATGTTAAAACTGCAACATGATAAGCACCACAGGCAATCTCTTCTACAAAAAATTTTGCAAGCCTACCTTCAACTCGTACAGGACGCTTCCCATCTGCTTGTGGATTTCCAAGCTGACCATAAACAGCACAACCCATTGTATATACATGACCTGAGGTAGTCAATGCAACAGTCAAGGTATGGCCACAAGCAACTTGACAGAAATTTGGCTCAACAATGGCAGCCACACAAGTAGGCACAAGTTTTGCTTCCTTATCTCCATGGCCAAGTCGACCTTTATCACCATCACCCCATGTAAACAACTTTCCTGAAGAGTAGTTGTTTGCACTTGAATTTTCAGCCATTACTTCTACAACAGCAGCTGTATGCCAAACACCACAGGCTACCCTTACAGTTCGGAGACCCTTGAGAGATTCTACCTCCCTAGGTATTGAAACACTTCTCCGATCTCCATGACCAAGAACACCAAATGTACCGTCACCAAAAGTAAATAACTGTCCAGCAGAAGTTACAACAGCTGTATGCCAAGGTCCACAAGCTATAGATGAAACATGTAAACCTTCAAGAGGGCCATTAATCCTTTTGGGGACCCAATGACTGACTCTATTTCCATGTCCTAGGAGTCCAAAATTATATGTTCCATCACCCCAAGTGTACAAATCTCCCGATAATGTTACTGCACATGTGTGACACTCTCCACATGCAACAAGTTCTATATTTGTATTGCTTAAAGCATCAATAAGTTTGGGATGTGATACATCTGAATCCACTCCATGCCCTAATCTGCCCCCTGATTCTTCACCCCAAGAATAAATCTCTCCATGCTTGGTAACAAGAGCAGCGTGTCTACCACCACAAGCTATATACTGTGTATCAAGTATCACTGCAGATTTTAGTGCTTTAGGAAGAAAAGAATCAAATTTAGAAGAAGAAAATTTTCCAACTCTCTGACTGCCACCACCCAGAACACCTTCCCCAGTGCCCTCTCCCCAGATGAAAACATCCCCTAAAGCATCATCATCATCTTGACCCGAACCTTGACTTGATGAACTGATAGCACTTGATAAACTGACCCTATAATTATCAACTGGAAAGCCCCTCAATTGTACATTATTACCATCTGAGGCTCCAGATGACAGAGAACAGGCAGAAGCACTGGAAGATTCTGATGGGAAGAAACCCTTTGTAGGCATTGAATATAATATAAGATCAGAAAAAGCTTTATCAGAACCACCCTTGGGTGGACCTTCATGTGGACTTCGAGAACAGAGATCACTTCCATCCTGTATAAATCAATAATAAGAACCCATTTCGGCATAAATGGTAGCTCAAAGAATTTCACATGTACCATATGCACACTATCACTGACAAATGGGGAGCTTAATGGAGAACTTCGGGAGTATGTCCGTGGACTATTTGTCCCTGATGAAATTCCATCGTTTCTTGATTCAGTCTTCCACTTCCTTTGATGGCTACGAGAAATCAAAGCTCTTAGACCTGCAAACCATATTTCAGCTTCATCTTTGTCTTTGCAGATCTGAAGCCAGTAAAAGCAAATTACCAATATATTCCATCTAGAGTACAAGAAATTTCATAAAGAAAAGCCATATCCATTGAAACTGTGGGGAAAAAACTTTAAAATGGCTACAATAAGTAAAGTACCAGATCTAATGATCTATCATTATAGATTAAAGAAAAAGATTGACATTCTTTCTCAGGGCGTGGATATCTCCGAAAGATTGCCTGCATATAACACCAGGAGGGTGAGATAAAATGAAGAATAGCAGAATCCTAATAAATAGTAAAAAGGACACTGTTGACACTAAAATAAGATGAAAAGCAATCCCATGCAAGACATGATAAAGGGAAAAGGCATCATGATGACAATGGACTAACCACAATGGGCCAAGAAACAAATACTTTTTACATTAACTCAAAAGAATCACAGGAGAAAAAAGATAGTTTCACGGCAATATTAAGTTATGAACATGAAGACATCTTTGTCTCTCTCTGATGATCAAATGGCAATCCAACTTCAGATCCTATTCCAGACATGTCTATCACCTTGCTAATAATTCCCTTCACAGTGTTTGCATGCATGAAGATCTCAACTACAAGCTCTAATCTTTTGAGGATTTTTTAAGTATATCAATGACAACTTGAAGTTCTTCATGATGCCACTTTAGTTACCAATATTTTCCCTGGATGCCTTGGTGCAGATACTCTTCCTTCCCATAATCGTTCACCCAAGCTGGGAGGAAAATGCATATAATCATCATATGAAACCAAATTTGTTTGACAGAATCATTTGGAGGAAATGCTTTTTTTTTCACTTTCAACACAGCAATAACATTACTTCCTACTATTCTCAAAATTCAAAATAAAAGCATAAAATGTTTTCCTTCCCTTGCCTTTTGTCATTTTCCTTTACACACAATTTGATCGATAAAAGTACAACCTGTCACTGTAAAATTAATAGCAAGCACCAATTGTCACAAGAAGTTTATATGATGTTTCCCAGTAGATTTTTGAGTAAATTTTTCTTCTTTTTATGTTTTAAGTAAATTTCCTGTAGACATATGAAAGAGATGTTGCAATGCTGGTCATCAATTTAGCCAACAAGAAAGTTTAATGAAGAATCCTATAAGATCTCAGTACAACGGAACTTACGGTTCGCTGGCCAGGCATAATTCTGGATACATGACTAAGTTTAAGGTGCTTTTCTTCTTTCCCAGAGTACCATATTAGGATGGATTCATCCTGAAAATATGACATGTTCCAAAGATTATAGTTTATGAAAAAGACTTAATTATTTAAAACTGAAAAGGATGAAAATAACACAAAAATGAGAACAACTAACATTCTACTTGTTGGTAAAACTGTCTTTTGAATGAGGAAGAGTTTCACATAAAACAAGTACAAGTCAGTATTAAAAAAAATACCAAGTCAGTAGTAAAATTTTCCAATGCAGGGTATGTACAAACGGGCACTGACAACACATCACAGAGGTATCATTAATTGTACTTCTACAGGAAATAAAAGGATTTTTATTTTCCAAAAAATGATATTTTTGTATGAGCAACTCTAAATCTGGCATTGAAGTTAATGTTATTTGGGCTAAGCACCAAGTGTGTGAATTTTTAATTTAGATGAAGAATGTATATCATAGATTGTATGATAATGAATATCTAAAATGCAAGTTGCTGAAAATTTTCCGGGTTCTGATAACTCAAGATTTTTCCTCATTTTCATGGCAAATCAAGTGCATCGGTAGGTTGCACTACTAGTTTAGCAACTAAAGAAACTTGGCATAAAATAAAAAATGAACCACACATATGACGTTAGATGTTTCCACAGACAGCTAGGTTACTGAAAGTCTGATGTATCAATGCATTACACTTCCTATTGAATACAAAAAAGAACTATAATATTAGAGAAAAAAATTTAAAAAAATACAATCCTTGGTACACCTTAATACCAAGTGGAATGTCTTTATCATATTTTTGTGCATAATTGTATGAAGCTTATTTGTGTAAATAATGCTTCACAGGAAGGTATTTTATATCATTTTGCAAAAAATACAGGTTAAATCAATTATAAGGGCAAAAATGGAAAAAAAATTGCATAATAGAGAAAATTCAGCAAAGTATTTACATTTTCATCATTATTAGATTTCAACTCTATCGTGGGAAGCAATAGAGTAGCAAGCCTAGATTAATGTATTTATGTATTTTTATTCTTTTCTTTTGTATATATGTGAGATGTAAATTGTAATAAGCTCCCGGTGGAAACTGCAATTTGCCCAGCCATATTTAAGTAAGGCTAGGGCAACCATGCTTCCCCCTTTTGAAACCCTTTCTCATGTGAAACATCCACCTTCTCTCAAGAACAACGATTGCTGAAAATCTCACTTGGGACGTCAACAGCCAGAGTGAAGGAGGCAACTTTTGGTGGATTGCCGGCAGAGTGGTGAAGCTCAAGCACGTGTGCAAGTGGTTCACATGTAGCTGGTTTGCATGGTAGTGGGACGCACAAAGGTGGGATGCACAGACCACACATACTTGATGTGGATTCCACAGAAACAACACCATCAAAGGCATGGTCGCATTGAAACGAAAGTCTCCAAGATCTATAGTGTGTATGGGCACAGACTTGAGAGCATTGGAGACTGGGTTCCAGGAAATCTCCTTCAGTGACAATGAGGAGAGAACTTAAGCTTGAGTTTTTCAACAATTCTAACCTTGGTGACTTTAAGCGAAGTTTGAGAGAACTACAGTTGACGTTTTTATTTGGTGACAAGAAAGAAGTGCAGGAGATGGATGGATGACATCAAAAGAAAGAGTCAAGGAGCATTAGAAAAAAGGTTCCGTTTCTCTTCTATTTTAGTGTATAGTTTAAGCTTATTCATTCCTGATTCATTATTGTACATGATTCTGTAAATATAATGTAGATATGATTAACGTAGATTAGTGTAAATCAGTGTACAGTTTATTTTTGCTCTTTCTTGTGTGTTGAATCCATGTGTGATTGTACAAGTTCTTGTAGAGACAATCCATATTTGTCGGTTCTACAAAAGATGTTATGCACTTGCAGTTTAATCAAAATTTTCATACAAAATGCCTAACTGGTTCAAAATCCCCTTGGCCTTACTCCTGCTCTTGTGCGATGTATCGTCTATGGGTTTCCTATTGTTTTTGGGATTCCATCTAATCTTGACATGACATATGGATATACTATATTTCATATTCAAAAATGTTGGAGTATAGTCTCACATTGAGTATTTTGTCGATGATGATTGGACTTATAATATAGTGGAATATCTCTTCTACAACTTAGCTGAATTTTATAATATATAGGGCCCTAGCTTCACATGATATCAAAACACTAGGTCCTGAGCCCCACCTTTCACTGAATTTACATGTGTTGTATACATGCGAGGGAGTGTTAGAGTGTAGTCCTACATCGGATATCTTATCAATAATGATTGGATTTATAAAATAATGGGATATCTCTTCTACAACTCAGCTAGGTTTTGTAGTATATAAGGCCCTGTCTTCACAAATAATATTTGGTAACATCACCATTCATTATAATCTTTCCAGCGTACTTGCATTTTGTATGTTGCCAATTATTGTCAAATAAAAATGCATCCATCTAGGGTCTTCATTTCTACCAACTCCCACTACTAGATCCTTGAGATTGGTACTCTTTTGATGAGGACATGACTGCAATCTAAAAATCTGAAATCATGACATCAATGAATCAAATGTTATTTGTCATCCTATCAAATATGTTGAAAATTTTCTTAGATTGGGAAAAAATAAAAAAACAGTACATAGAAAAAGGTAAAAAAAAAGTTAGTTCTATACTTCTATGCACATAATCTTCATAACCACAAAAAAAACTGTTGGAATAGGAATATATATATATATATACATACAAAAAGCAAATAACCTTAGACCTATGAATTTAATCTTCGCATCTACAAAAAAATCTGTTGAAATAGAAAAATGTACAAAATCAGAACAAAATATATAAAACAAACAAAACACCTTAAATCTATGCATGTAATCTACTAAAACAGCAAAATAAATATGTAAAATATGCTAAAAAACACCAAAACAGTAGAATAAATCATTAATAATTAAATCAAGGCACTTAGAAAACATTCAAACTTGGAGTGATGCGTTTTTTTCAATCCAGTGGCTGATTGGAGCATCGTTTTCAATCTGATGTTTGATTGAAGTTCTTTGACAAAGAAAATGCAGCTTCATAGAAACTTTCAACAAAATCTTCTACAAGGAATCAAAAAATCACTTGAAAACTGGCCTCTACTGATTTGCAAGGCCAGGAATGGGGGGAGGGAGGATAGGTTGAGTATTTAAAGGGAGGAAAAGCTCCTTCCCATCAGCTCACATGCCTACAATACCAAAATGCCAATCAACATTTCTGACATTTCACGTACATGCAGCCACATGTGCACCAAAAGTCCCATGGGTCAACCAATATGCCAAAATGGGGCAAATTTTCATCAATGTTTCCAATGAAACCTGACATCCATTGAAATTCAGGTGGATGTTTCATCAAATGAAGATTTTGGCATGTGTAATTGATGTTTTGGCAACATGCATCAAAGTTGTATTCTATGGTCCTGAGTGACAAAAAACTTTTAGCTAGTGATTTTAATAGGAAAATAACATCTAATATATTAAAAATGCTTTTTTCCAAGCAAATGGAAAGAAACCTGCAAATGATGGAGAAAATTGAACTTATATAATAATTCAGTATGTGCATGTAGTATTAATGGTGGAACAACTTACATTTGACAGCCTAAATGGGCAAAACTTGGGTTTCCCTCTGCGTCCATACTTGAGCAAGTATGCTCCTCTTTTGAGGGCAGTAATGGCCTGTATGAATTTGAACATTTCGTATCATACTGTTTGTTGTAGTAGTTCTCATTCAAGAAAATAATATCTAACATACATAAGGAATACATTTGACAAGAAAGTTTAAAATAGAAAAATTATTTACAGTGCATGTCATAATCACTAAGGTGCATCTCAGTTGCCTAGGTACCTAGATGATGCCTAGGTGGCACCAAGGCACCAATCAAAAATTTTAAAAACTATCTAGTTTCATGTGGAACAAATGGAAGGAAAGAATCCATGTAGCTAATCTCAGAAAGAGGGATGGAATATTGACTGTAGTTGTATAGATTTGGATAGTTTTATTATTAATGTTATATACCATTAAAAGCAATTACGCATAGATACAGGTTCTAAACTGATATCTAAACAATGTTGAAATACAAATCCCATAACAAGTTATAAAAGTATAATGGATGGGATTAGCACAATAATAGCAATCATATACACGCATTAACATCTAAACACAAAAAAATAACCTTATTTCAAACTTTTAAAGATATTAACATGTAAAATGCATAGAACCTTTCTCTATTCCATACTGAATCTGGTTAAAAAAACATAGGATGAGGTGTCTAAATGGCTAAGCACACATATCATGCTTAGGCTCCTACATGCCTGACTTGATAACCATGCTCCATATGTACATGCCTATAAAAAATCATTGATTAATTTTGTTATTAGGGCTATTTAGCAGAGCAAGAACTGCAAAAACTACAAGATTATATTTTTCCAACAAATATTACATTGTTGGAATTGGTGGTGGTTGGGAGGAGGGTGATGGCAAAGATTTTCCTCCTCTCTACCTTGGGTTTTCTCTCTTTTGTGACTCTTAAAACCTAATGTTTTGATACCATGTTGGAACAAGAGAAATAGGTGGAAGATTGTATTAATACATTCATAAGCATAAAGCCTCTTTATATAGAGGCTACATAGAAACAACAAATGATGCTTAACTAATGTCGGATTAAACCCACCTATACAAGTAGCCCTAATATCTAAACTCTAGCAATATTACTTCTAACATGTGCTTAAGAAAATCTTTCTCAATTGATTTTGAAGATACAAAACTTAATGGTAAATATAAGATTTTTGTATAGATCAAGTTTATTGTAGAAAATACAAGACATTAAAACCAAGTGAGATTAGAATCAAAAAGAACATTTTAAAGTACGTCAAAGAAAATCAACAGTACAAAATTCACATGAATAGAGTGAAGAAAAAGGGACTTTAGACTTGCATGTCATCATTTCTATAAGGACCTTTACTATTATTGATTTATTTTGTTTTATCAAGTCCTAAGGCAGATATGTAAATCTCCTACAAACTGTTTCATGTTAAGATCTACATTAAGAGTAGAACTTTATTGTAAAACAAAAATGGCATACTGATTCTAAGCACTGACATACTATTTTCTACACCAAAAGTGTAATTGTTCTCTAGAATAAAAATGACATATTGATTTTATTACAGAGTATCACGTCATTTGAAAATAGTGCACCATTTTATTTAATGACATACTGATACAATTGAGTGTTAGATCCCATGAAATACCAATAACTAATTTTATTATGGAGTATCAAATCATTTGAAAATAGTGCACTATTTTATTTAATGACATACTAATCCAAATCCAGTGACATACAAATAATCAAAACAGAAAACCAATTCAATAGCTGTTATAAAGGCTCAAGTGTATGACTTGAGAAAGTGAGTGTGGCCCAAATTACAAGTGAATGACTATAAATTTACTTGTGTTCTTGTGGTGTGAATTTATAGTTCTCTTCCATTTAGCTTTTGTTTAACCAAAAGTATCACACTCATTACATAAATTTATCATATTTTTATTTTTTGGTTAAATAAACTCATTCTTCACTATTCACTCCTCTAGATAAATAAAATGATCCCATCAACATGAAGTTATGAGGTGGATCTACCTTAAGAAGTTAATATCACCTAAGAGATAAACAAAAATCACCAAATTCTATGTTTCTAAAGAAGTCAACCATCAACTTCATATGCTAGATCAAAGCTTTAAATATAAAAATAATAAATCAAAGTCATTTCTAGGATTTTTGGGGAATGTTTCCAAAATTGAATTAGTCATCAAACTGACTCTACTTTGGTTCCCTTTTTCCTGATCAAAAACCATCAGTTCAACTACAATTGAACTAATATTGATATCAACATGGCATCAACATTTTAGAGATCTAGAAAAAGTCAAATTGGAAGATTTTTTGCTTGATTCAAACAGTTTAACCAACATTAAATATACCATGACTTGTATACAATATATGTTATTAAAAAATAAACTAAATTCATTCCCAATGTTAAATATAATTTTTTAATATATGAACATACGTCACAGTTGACCCATCAAATTAAATTTTATATCAAACCCACCTCTGTTGGTATTGAGTGGGAGCTGTCTCCCTTGTGGGACACTGGGAGAAGATCATGCACCAATAGACAACAATAACTCTCATCTCTATTGGCAACAGATGTTGGCAACACTCTAGTCTGTAAGTAAAGTTTGCATGCTAGAATAGAGTAGGGTGAACAATAGGAAGTAAGGAGATGAGAAAATGGAGTTTTGAATATCACCACCATCGATGAAGATGAGAATCATCAAATGTTGCCATCATTGAATATGCTAGAATGCCCAATCACCAACGATGATGCTAAGTAATTTACTTAAGGATTTTAAGACTAGAACATAAACCAATCTTTATTGAGTTTGCCTGATTAGTTGAACTGACAGTTCACACATAATAAGATAGACCAGTTGAACCTCCATCCAATGGGTCTAAATTGATTTGCATCAATTCACTTCACTCACTGATTTGTTTAACCAACCCAATCAGTGTATTTCCCAAATTTGGTCCAAGGAAGCTAGGAAAAAATGATGGTCAGATGCGGACTTTGAATAGATATTATTTTGAACAAGGAGTTTTGAATGTGAAGTAGAGATCTCAACACAGTTTGAAACAAAAACTACACTAAAAAAGGTTGAAAATATAAATTAATGTGAAAGGCTTTTCTTATCTTCTGTACCAAGAAATACAAATTAATAATGAAAATCCTAGCTAATGAATGAGTTTATCCCAAAGGATATGATTATGAAGGGTGAAAATATAGCAAACAAAATTTGTCAAACTCACTGACTAATTACAAATACAAAAAGAGATCCTTTTAGCACTAGCCTCCTATTGAGCATACTACTCTTAATGTAGACATTCTTACTCTCATATTTTGTTTGACATGTGTTCAGTGGGTCTAATCACAGGCATAGCATGTGTTCACGTATAGGTGAGACTTGGGGATAAATACCATCACCGTGCGCAGCCTAATGACTTCTTTTCTTGTGTATTGACACTTGATATAGGCTATTGAACATATTTAAGACATGGTCAGTCACCGTCTGATTGTCAACTTAAACTATCAAATGTAAGAGGTACATTGAAGTGTAGTTGTTGAAGCTTTATTAGGAATCTCTTTCATATTACCTCCTTTATTATACACGTTGCATACCAAGGATTCCTTAGCACAACATTTTATATTGACATGATTCGTAAAGTGTTTCACTAATGCAAACAGAAAGCACCAATAAATGAGTCGATGCCACAAGTGAATCCAATGGTGATACGCCACAAAGTGTGATTTCAAAGCAACTCATATGGCCTGCAAACAATTGAATTTATAGTTCGGAACCTCATGAAAGAGGAAAACATTGTTTTCTCCGTTGAAGGCCACGAACGGCCAGAAAGATGACCTGAATAAAGTAAATGAAGTTGATTTCCTGGTTTAAAACTGTCACTACTACAAATGCATGTCCTCCAAGTATTTACCAAAACATTTTTACTTGATGGTGTGCAGACCCATTTTCCGTCATTCCTGATTCCAACAGCGGACTCTCGGAAGAACATTAGCACTACGAAAGCCACAAAAATCCTCTGAAATAGCTCCAATACACAATAACGCAAACGCTACCGCTGACAACGAACATCACGTCACAAGATTCACATCGACGAAAACAGAAAAACGAAGCTCACCTGCTCGGTGTCCCTCTCGACGGACCCCGACCGTCCGCCTTCACCTAACATCTTGTCGTCCCTCAAGCATCAAAACGACCCCACCTTTCCGCAGCCGGGAGTGCCGCCGGGATCACCCATTCTCGAAGCCGTAGGCCACTCCCATCCACCAGAGATCCGCCGATCCCGAACCAGGAGAACGACCACGGAGGAGTGCAATTTGGGAGAAATCGAAGGGGGAAAGCCGGCGAGCGGAGTCGAAACGGTGGGGTTCGAGCTGCCGAGGCTGAGCACTGTGAAGCGTGCGTGCGTGCGTGCGTGTTCTCTGGAGCGTCGAGGATTTAAATCATTTAATCGGAGAAATATTCCGTTCGAAGAAAGAAATAAAAAATTAAATGATGAGTGTTTTTTTCTACCAATTGCCCCCGACCTTTCCACTTAATCACGTTTCTGCCATAACGTCTTTTATTTTTTGCAAATGTCTTTTACAGCATAACAAATAAATGTAAAAATCGATGTGCAATTTTTTATTTGTTTGTAATAAGAATAAATTAATAATATTTTGAAAAAAAAAAAAATGAATAGTGGAAATCTAGTGCGCATATTATTATTTTATGTTCGGTAATTCATTTGTTGTTAACATTTATTGAACTTAGCTTTTACAGAAATTATAAATACAAATACTACTTTATAGAAAAAACATATTTTAGTAACGAATTTAGTGCATGGTGCATAATGTGTGGAAGAAGAAAAATAAAAACTTTCGTTTATCTGGTAATAATAAATGCGATATTTCCTTTGATGTCTCGTTTTCCTTTTTCGCAAAAAAAAAAAAATCACAGCCGTGGGATGATTTGAAAAAAATAACTTTTAATGTATTTGTATCTCATCTTTAAAAAGTATAAGCAAATATATTTCATCTTTTACATCAATTCCTTTCCGCAGAATAAATAAGACTATTAGTAAGTAAGAATCGATAAAAATCCGCAGCAGCAAAAATTGAGATTTGCATCTAAACGATGCAAAAATAAAAGCCAACAAGGTAAGATAACTAACTCGAATAAAAATAACGAATAGGATCAACAACAGGAAAAAAAAGAGTGAAAATATGATAAATATTTTATTCGTTAATTAAGATGCTCTGCAACTTATTTTTTTTCATGCTTACCAATAATATATAAGGCAGATTTGTATATATATTTAGAAAATACGATAAATGATAAAAAAAATTAATTTATTATTTTTCACCATTTTCTACTATTATATTTTTTAAATACACAAAACTCCCTATATCATGTCTATTTTCATGGGATGATATAATTATATGGAAATCAAGAATGGACAACTGTGAACGGTATTTTTTATTTATTATCAATTGCATTTGTATGTGTATAAATAATGACAATATTGAAAATGCACGATGATATTCCAACTACGTTTCCAAAATCGATTAAATTGTTTAAATGAATTAGATAAGTTATTAAATAATTTAAATTTAATCTAAACTATTAAATTAAGATATTACTAAAAATTATATTACTAAATTTTTTTTTTATTACTATTTTTAAAATAAAAAATAAATTCAAATTTGTTTAATTTCGTCGCATGTATAAATACTAAAATTTTAAATTTTATTCAATTCTACGTAAAACCATACAATTAGAGTATTGGTTATGATTGTAATTTCCATTTTTCGTGGGGAGAAGTAAAATTTGAAATTTTTTCTACCACTCAAAATTAAGTTTAACTGATAAAACCATACAACCTTTTCCACTCACTTATTATTTTTTTTAAAAAAAACAATAGAAAGTTAATAAAGAAAAGTTAGATAATAGAAAATCATCAAAGTAAAAAAAATTTTGTGTAAAGTAAAGAAAGCCAGAAATGTTACGAAAAATCAAAAAATGCCGAATTAAAGTACAAACACAAGTAAAATATGAATATTAAAATAAAACCTTATCAATACCCATGTAGATGTTTAAAATGAATCATAATTTTTTCTCGTGACTACGATTTCGTTTAAAAATAAGATTTATAAGGATTTTTACCGTATAAAATATATATTTTATTTAAAAATTTTATTAAATATTTTCGCTGTAGTTATCATATGAGAAAAAAAATGATTTTATTACATTGAGAATCATGTCAACTTAAAAAAAACATAAACTCGATATTCACGTAACTTATACCAGATAAAGCATAATTTCACAATTTTTTATAAGAGTAATCATTTTTTTCATATAAAGTACCAATCTATATTTTTCTTTATGACATTGAATTTTGTTTTTCCATTGTATTTGGTTATAGTCTGGTCTTAAAATTGTGCTCCTATCTCTTCATTATTTACTTTTCAATCTCTTTTAGTTTTATCAAACACCTCCAAGAAAAATTTAATATTGATTCATCGTCAATCTTTTCATTTTATATAACTACTAAAGTAATATTCAAATAATTGAAAGGTTACAAAGTCTTTCACTGAAAAGTTATCATCTTGAGTTTGAAATTTTATCAACGTAGCAAAGTAAAATTAGGCAACAATTTGATGTTCGTGATATGCACCATATATTAATTTTTTTCGCGGTGGCAATCTCGTAGAATCGGCGAAAGAGCGGCCCGGTTTCGTACCGATCGCAGAAGTAGGAGGAAGAGGAAGGAAAAGGTGGCGCCGCCCGTGCACGTGTGAGACCACCTCGGAGTGGGGCTGGGCTCTTCCTTCGCTCCTCCGGCACACGCCGTGTGGCGGTGGCGGTGGCGGTGGTGGTGGTTGTGGGCCGTCGCTGACGGTGGTGGTGATTCCCGGCGACGTCGATGGCCGCTGATGTGACGTGACGTGCGCCGTGAATCGGCGCCTTTCACGTGGCCGGGCTTTCCGTCGTGGGGGCGCTCCGCGCTCACCGCCTTTTCCAGCGCGTCCATCGCGCGCATCAACGTCCTCTCATCGAACGAAGGGCACGTTATTATTATTATTTATAACTCTAATAATTTACAAAAACTAAATTAAAAGTAATTTAACAAATAAAATTAATTTTATAATAAATAATATGATATAAATTTATTCATAAAACTTATATGATAATAATATTACATTAAATTTATTTTAAAAAAATTTAACTTTCAAAATTACATTCGATGTCATTATTATTATATAAATTTTTATCACCTAAAATATAATGCAATTTTAATTTATACAAAATTAACTTCAACTTTAACTTTATTTTACGTTAAATTTTATAATAAATTATATGATAAAAATTTATATATTAAATTTTATGTGATAACGTATAAAAATTTGTATGAAATTAAAACTAAAGTTTTAAAACAAACAAAGCTTTTATTTACGTTATCACTAAAAACACAAGCATTATTGTTAAATGATGTTACATAAATTAAATTTTGCAAATCAAATAATTATCCCGTGGAAAATTAGTAATTCAAAGACAATAGAAAGTTTGCGTGTTTCAAAAGTACGAAGAATGATAAAAAATAATAAGTTAAATTTTTTTTACAATTTTTTGTACTTTTTAAATATATAAATTCTCCGTAAACGAGAATGATAATGTTTTTTAAAAAAATTTTAGACAAATCAATGTAGATATTATAAAACTTATTTATGTATGTACGAATGAACGTAACTGAAATAGTTAAAAAATAACATTAGAATTTAAATTATAATAATAACGTTAGAAATTTCTATAAAATTAAAATTATAGTTAAAATAAACGAGACCAAAAAAATCCTTGGGAAAAGTGGCGGGAGCCACTTGACAATGGAGTGAGTGGTTGGTGTCTTCGGCTTTCCTCTTACTTTCCTACTGTTATAACTATAAATATTTAAATTGACTAAAATTCTGTGAATTTACATTATTAAATTTTTTTTAAAAAAATAAATCTTAATAACAGCATATTCTTGCTAATTTTTAAAAAAACTTTCTTCAAAAAAGGCAAACCTTCACTCACAAGTTGAATGCCTTTTTGCAGATGAAATTGAGAACAATGGTGATGAATTGAAACGGTTATTGCCTGCTATATTTCTCTAATATATATAATTTTACCAAGCCACAAACTATATAATGAAATAAATGGAGATACCTTATAGCGTGACAAATCATATGAACGATATTTATCGTACATTGAAATGATATTTCAATAATTAAAAAGTCTTTTATTAAACTCTTAATAATCATAATTTCCTGAAAAACAACGATATTGATCATAAGACAAGCAGGAAATATCATTAGCTAGTCAATTCTTACTTTTGTCTACAAATGTCAGACGTTTGTGAATAAAAAAACTATACATATACTAATTTCCATACTCCATTTGATATCCATGGATATTTCTTTAATTTTTTACAAGCTATGAAATAATACATTTTATCGTGATTCAATGAAGTTCGCATGATGAATACACTTAGTATTTGTATTTTTAAAATTAATAGAAAATGATAAAAAATAATAACCATTTTAGCTATTATTTTTTATCATTTTACATTAACTTCAAAAGCATAAACACCACCTTAGGATTAAGAACCATATGTTGTAAATTTCTTGATGCCAGCTTTATTTGTGTAGAGCTTTTTTTAAAAAAAAACTTCATTTTTTGAGATTATCTTTCTTATACTTCACCAAAATGATAACGATAAGTTATGTGAAACTTGTGCTTATTACCCACGAAATTTTTGAGAATAATGACACGTGGAATTTAAGTGAGATTTGTGTTTTCGAAAATTACAAAAAAGTTCATTAAAAAATAATAAATCAAAATTTTTGTTGCTTTCTATCTTTTTGCTATTTCCAAAAATAAAACACACTTATCATGTAATATGAACTTTAGACATATGTTAGAAAAAACAACGGTAAAGATTTCATAAAGCCATGCGCAACAATATTAAGAGAAATTTGAAAAATATCATCAAGTGTATTTAATAATAAGGTGTTTTAATTTCAAATACTATAAAAAATTTAAGATTTGAGTTTCGTTATCAAATAAAATTAAATTTTATAGAAAATTGTAAAATAAAAGGTTATATGTAAGATTTTCCAAAGTCCTATCTACGTTATTATATCACCTTTTTTTTAAATGTAAGATTTTTTATAAACTTTATAAGGTTAAATGGTTCTAATCTATGTCCTCGTTAGCCCTAAATGACTTCATTTGATATCAAATCCTATTAACTTTGAGAATTAAATATAATTGAAGTTAAAATTAATTTTGTTAACAAAGTTAAATCTAAAGTTGTCAAAGTTGATGAACATGATGACAAATAATACCACGTTACATAGTATAAATAATTGATAGTACAAAAATTAACTTACAGAAATTCTAAATAAATACAACATTATCTCTAACTAATAACTCTAACTAACTCTAATTAAAATATAAGAGTTACAGTTAGAACTAAAATTGCAAAAAAAAGCAACATTATTTTCTAGCTACTTATTTTTTTGATTTCCTTATTGTTATAGTTTTCTATCTTTTACTTGAGATGTTTAATTTAATTTTTGATAATTGTCACATTTGTTTTGCGGATTATCACCGTCCGAAGAATAAAATTTAAGAATTTTATAAAAAAAATCACGGTGAAATAGATTTTACTAAATTTAAATTCAAGATAAAACAGTAAAATTCTCTTGAATTTTTGCCCTAGAAGCTCCGGTGCCCTCGAAGGCCGCTCGTCACGAATACAGACCACCTCCTACTATCAGCAGTGGAAGAAGAGAACCAGGAGCAACAACAGCAATGATGAAGCGGCGGCTTGTCTCCTCCGTCCTTCTCAGGGCCAGGCAGCTGCGAGCGCCATTTTCCTGCGTATCTCTCTTACTCCTTCTCCCAACACATGCTCGTACACAGATGCACGAAATGTCCTCCCCGACTACCTTTTTCTTTCTATCGTCTCTTTCTCGTGTCATACTGTTACGTTCCCGAAGGCGTAACGACCGTCGGACGGAAGGAGGCGGGCGTCGGAGGCTGCGTTGGCGCCCTGTGTTGGGTGCCGACGAGAACTCGGTACCGAGATAGGTCCCGCCGGTGTGCCGAAATAAGGGAAAAGGGGATTAATCGGTATTCTGATGTTTCGGTCGGTATACCGAAATAGAGAGAGTGAGGATGCGGTGACGGTGGCGATCCGCCCGTTATGCCGATTTGGAGAGAAATAGGAGGTCCACCCAACCTTACGAACACTCGAATTAGAGGAAAAAATACTTGGCTTATTCTTCATCGTTCTCCCCAGCTGCTACCCTTATAAAGCTCGCTTGCAGTTACAACCGTGTACGAATTTAACAGAAAATTAATGGAAAAAATAACGGCACGTAACACATGGTCCTAAGAGATTTAGCATCCGTAGCTCTGTGCAGTGGAAGTTTTGGAGAGTTACTTATTTTTCAACTCTAGAAAGTTGAAAAATGGTGGCCCTTTCTAGGGATTGCAAAGCAAATTATCTATCTGTCCATCTATCTATCTACATGTATGCATATATTGTTTAATGGTCGTCAATCTTGTTGTGCATTTTATTGTAGGATGTCTTCAGCAGTGGTGGTAAATGGACGAGTGCTGCTGCTGCCGGCTTGACAAGAAAGGTTGGATTACTTATGTCATATTACTATTTTTTTTCCTGCTTATTAGCCGAGGAAGATTAAAGAACTTATGTGTGCGTGTGTTTCTTTTTTTGCAGGATCAGCACAGTAGTGATGGTTAGTTATATATGTGAAGGAATTTCATTTGTTGTTAGTGATAATTTTAATATTTGGTGTTCCAGTTGTTTCTTGATCGTCATTTCAATGGATGTATAGTTGTATAAGGAATGTTTCTTGAATAGTTTTCTAATTGATTGCTTTGTGTCAGTTGGCAAAGTTAATTACTTATTTGCCGAATGAATAGGCGGCACATATTAGTTGACATTTGAGACTAGTTGTGTGAGATTAAATAATTTATGTTGCAATGTACCCTAGTAAGAATGTCGTGGAATGTGCATGCACTGATCCTTTCTTGCATTCTATTTTCATTCAGTTTTGACTAATGCCTCTTTTCTATTGGGATTCATATCTATGCTAGTGACACTATTATATCTTGATCTGAAAATGCTTGCTAAGAATGGTAATTTCTCAGCTATGGGAACAAATCACACTTTTTCTTTCTGGTCAATAGGAAAGGATTGTATTCTATTCTCTGAAAAGAAATAACTAATAAAGATAATGAATTCTAATGAAAAAAATCAACCGACCACTTGAAAGGATGTAGTGTTTTTTCCTTTGATACCATCATGGTGTCTTTTGACCTAGTCATTATAAATTAGGTTTGTGAAATAAAAAGTTTATTTTCTGTTTCGTTTTGTACCCTATTATTATTTGTAGAAGTTACGGAGATTTGATACTCAAACTTTGTTGGCTTGCAGAATTCCATTAAAAAATATATTGAACTACTAACTGTTTCTAATTTAATACATATGATGATATGCAATTTAATACCAATCATATGAATTTCGAGTATGTTGGCGTTTTTATTTCTGTCTTGAAGTAGAAAATCATCTTGAAGTACCAACCAGTGTAAATAGATGGTTAATCTCATTATTTAAATCACACCATCATGTAGATGAGTAGCATAAAAGGATAGTGATGACTGATTGGACTACCAACTGTTTCAAATTTAATACATACTTGTGCTATTGAATTGAACACCAACCATATGTTTGAGTATGCTGACATTTTATCTACGAGTCGAAACAAAAAATCATCTTCAAGTACCAGCCAATTTAAATAGACAGTTACCTCAGTGTTCAAATCACAGCAATATCATGGAGGAAAATAACATAAAAGAATGGTGATGACTTTACGAGAGAATTGGTTTTTACTCCTCCATTCATTTTTTTCCCTTTCCATCAATGCCTCTTAGATTATTATGTGTTGGGCATTGCATCGTTACTAATAAACAGTTTCTCATTTTATCCATGATTTTACTGCTAATAGGAAATGTGCTAGTGTGTTCAAGGTACATAATAGCCATTCCTAAAGTATGTCTTCTTAATGCTGGCAATATTTGCCCTTCTATCTTTTCAGATATTTTAATAGCCATTGAGAAGTGTGAGAAAAGTTGAATTTGGTTATTTTTTTGTAAATTTGTTCAAGGAATTACAAGTCCCAATTAGGTCTTAGATTTTGTTCCTGTGGATGAGATCACTACTTTTCAAAAAAACTTGTTTGCTGGAAAGTGGCAACATATGAAATTTTTTGGTGATTTGTTTTGCAAATACAAAAACATCATAGTACAGTTTGAAAATGTAGGACAATGTTTTGGTAAATTGAATCCCCTTAACTTTTCAAAAAGTACTGAAACTGCATTTGTGAAAATGTTGGAACTTTTGGATGTGCTTAGAAATGTATTTTAAAAAAGCTGCAGTGGAACTGTAATTCCAAACATAGCCTTAGTCTCCCAACTGCCATGCAGCATATAACAACAATAAAAATCAAAGCCTTAATCCAACTATGATGGTCGGGCACATGAAATCCTTTCTTTCTATTTACTACAATTTATCATTAAATCCTTCACCAAAATCATATAATTTTAAATCTTTTTCCACGAATTTGAAGCTTTCATGCAACATAATGGATGTAACAACAAATATCTCCTTCCAAGTTGCACTATCTTATCATGAAATAAAGCAATTTAGTCAAATTAAGAAAATCATCAAATTATGGAGTCCTTTCTGATATTTATTTTTCTGATATTTATTCAAGCTGACATTTTTCCTCTTTTTAATGTTGGAATATTTAGTGTGAAGAAAAATAAATAATTAGGTTGTTAATTCTTATGTGTTATTTGTTCAAGGGTCCCAAAGTCCCCATACACGTACTAACATCCAAAGTTTATATTTTCCCACCTTTTTTTTAAAACAAGTAACACATATATTTCAATTGCTCTTTCAGAAATTTAACTATTCAAACAAAAAATCATTCAGTTATCAAATCGTAGTATGTTTCAAATCATGAATTGGGTTTTCTGCGAGCCAAGGTGACAACCAATGTTGGCTATTGATCAGCCTTAACTTTATTTTTGTACTAATAAATTGTCCATTCTTTAAATAAGACAAACCATGCCCTCATCGGTAGCTCAGACTTCACACAGTTAAATTTACAGATAAAGATAAATCTATTGTGAGTTTTCTATGAGCCTAACATTTGTTTTGTGGGCATCGTTATTCAATTTCACCATTTATTAGGTAATCCAATGTTCTAATATGAGGGTCAAGTCCTGCTTAAATTTATGTAGCAACATTTTTCAAAGAGGAGTTGTCTTTTAGTCTACCTATGGCTTGTACAGGCCTTCTTGTTTTTCTCGTGCTTAATAATATTATTCTCTGTTGCTGCTCAAAAACATTTTTCAATGTGGACTTTTTTGTTTGAAAACTTCATGGTTCCGTTCATGAGATTAGATCTTTTGGATAACCTCACATTTACATGCAGGTGCCCTTGCTCTTTTTCTTCAGCAGTGCAGACATTATGCAAGCAGCATATGTACTTCAGGACTTCACAGTCAGAGGACACAATCTACACTTCCATGTTCCGTAAGATCACTATCATCTCATTCACCGTCAAAGTCAGCAAAGGAGTCGACAAATGAGGTTTCAATTATTTTATTTAATAATGTGTAATTTGTGAAATATTTCACTTTTGAAACTAATGTGCAATTAAACATTTCAAGAATCCTCCATCTGCTAAAATTTGGAGAGTATTTAATACGAGATATTGAGGACCCCATGCGCTGCCATTGTCAGGCCCACGAACATCACTAACAAATAACAAAAGATGGTCATTTAGTTGTGTCATTTTTTTTTGGTTAGCAAAAAACAATAGAAAGGGGTTCTTTCTTGTTATTACAAAAAAACTATTTCTAAGGGTTGAAGAATTCAAGGTAGAGACTGGATGGTATCCCAAAATTTACATAAGAGCAAAAGAATCTACTGGGTAGTGACTTCTCATTGTAGGGGATAAAAATGCTTGTTTTCTATTTGTGGTGAAAAAACATCAAGATGGATGTATTCTTATTGCTTTAGAGGACTAGTGTGTAATTTAACTGAAAATTTGACCATGGATGGAAGTGTTTGAAAGAAAAGGATTTATATGGCTGACTCCACTTGATAAGATCATTAGACAGATTGTTGTTTTTGTAGCTGACATTTCTTGGTCAAAACTTTTTAAGCCCATGGTTTGCCAAATAGATTGGCCTAGCACATTTTACAAGGAAAAGGATCGATTGTTGTCAAGGGCATCTCCAAAGGAATCTCCCCTTATGGTAAGGGCGTTAGGAAAGCTTATCCTCTCTTAATACTGCTTTTCAACCTGGATGACAACATTCTAGCTTTCATGGCTGATGGGGCTGTGGCCTTTGGGTGGTTTGAAGCTTTGGGAGGTGGGGTGTCATAGGCTAACAATTTACTATTTATAATATGTAGGTGATTTTTGTTGTACATCAAATGAACAATTGCTACGATTAAGATTCCTACTATGGTGCTTTGAAATGATTTCTGAGAGAAATCAATTTCAGAAAGAGCAACGGGGGCTTTTGTGTGACAAGTTTAGCAGAAGATTGTAATGTTAGAAAACAAAATCCCTAAACTTTGGTGGAAGGCCAGTACTATTAGAAAGTGTTATTTTAATTTTATCAGTGTTTCACATGTCAGTTGCCTAGTGGAGTGGCAAAACTACTTTGGAAGAAAAATTGCATGGTTACGGAATACCATGGAAGATGGCAAAGTGTTGACTTGGTCTAGTTGGAGAGTCATTCATTAAGGGTTATTGGATATTTTCAAGAATTCAACAAAGCTCCACCCCGTTGATGAAATAGTTATTGAAAAAGGAAGCATGATGCTGAATAATCCTCAGATCTGCATCCTAGAAAAGATTGGTCTCTATCATTTCCATTTTGGAAAGGAGTGAACAAAATGCATGTTGCATGCATTCTGTAGGAGATCCAATTGTTTTGTTTTAACATAAGTATTTTATTTCATTAAATTTTATTGATTTCAACAAACACGTGAGACCTATCTTCAAGAAAAAAACGTAGTACGGTACGCTCTTCAAAAATTAACAAAGACTGCATAATGCATATAACCCTGAATAGGGAAAAATTGAGTTGGTCCCTAAATGTCATCAGAATGAATCAGCTTAAAAGGATCATCATTGGCAGGATTAGATGGATGACAAAAGGTAGTATAACAATGCTTACCAATCTCACAAGACTCACCACAAAAGACTCAACTATTGTTCTTGACAGAACTTGTTGCACTAAGACATGGATAATTAACGCAATAATGTCAATGTAACTCAAACTTAGTTTTTGAAGTAGAGGGAATGAGACCTCATGGTATCTTATATTGGATCAACAAGTAGAACTCTTTATTAGATCTTCAAATATTTATGGGAGATGGTGGGGAGACAAAGAGTTAGGTGATCTCACTCTCCTCTTGATGGTGAAAATGGGTGGATGGTGGTCGGTGGCAAGAATACCCTCCCCCTTTCTGTCTTGAATTGAGATTGGTCGGTCTAGATGCAAAAGGATCGAGGGAGTTGGTTGGGCACAGACATAAACATTGTTTTGTTAGGTATTGCCACTGTTGAGAGGAGCAAGAAATGCATCAAGTGCTTGGAGTTGGACACTAATGTGGTGTTTGTGCTTTCGGAATTAGTGTGAAATCATGTAAAAGGATAAGAAATAATAGTCAAAATTTTTGTCACTTTCCATCATTTCTCACTAAGCACAAACAACACCTTAAAGATGAATGTTGAAATGGTTGGGTTTGCTTGGTATGTTAATCAATTGGTCATAGAGAAGCAAGATGTTTTGAGGGGAAGGAAAGGAAAAGCAACATGTTCTACTTGCTTCTGGCTGTGGGACAGCTGCTGGAAGCTCCTGTTGAAAATGGTGGAGACCCTGGGGACTGGCAGCAGCTGTGATTGGGCCTTGGGCATGGCTGCAGGGTGGGAGGCAGGATACAACGAAGGAAAAGACAAAAATATTTTACAAAAGCGTAAATCAGAAGAAAAGTAAGCTAAACAAAAAATGGAAAAACTTAATAGAATTGGATCCAAGAATCCCACAGAGATCTAGACGGTCCAATTATGTCTCCTAAACAGCAATGAGCTGCTTCAAATACAATTGATTCCTGTCCTCCGCACACACCAACATATTGCATGGACCAATGGTAGCACCCTGTGTTTTGCTTACAACATCTTCCCTTTGATTAATGGTCAAGTATTTTGGTACCAAATAAATTTTATGATATCCTTAACGACATCATAGACTTTCCCTTTTTTAATTCTTTGCTATCAGGATGTTAACTTGTCTAATCATGATGCATTTTTTGCAATATGCTTCTTGATGCGTGGCTTGCTGTCCTCAGGATGGGAGAAAGGACATTGTGACAACTGAAGACCCATTTGATGCTCCCACCTACAATATCCCTGAAAAGCCAGTGACCTTTGTCGAAGGTGCTTCATACAGTGTTATAATACTTGCGGGGCTGGGAGTTGCTGCAGCAGCTGCGTATGCTGTTTTTAAAGAACTAATATTTGAGCCAAAAGAGTATGCTTCTTTTACATTTCTAGTCTAGTATTCATCTTTTTTATAATTTTTAAATTGTACGTGCTAATTTCAAAGAAATTGTTTCACAAGTTCAAATATCTAATTTTGATGTTCAAAATAAAAAATATCTTTTAATACTTATAAAAAATTATGCTACTGATTTAAATATGTCAAACCTTATTTGTGGGCCTTTTCATCCATTTTTATTTATTTAGCAGTTAAGTGGGCCTAAAGCAATTTTTTACGTAGTGGTGGATGACCAGTATTTTTTATGAACCTAAGTAGTCATGCTTCTGTGGTTGCTTCATCATTCATTTATGCCATCTTGTTTCTATGTTGTTGATAAGTTCCTCAATTTTATGCTTTATGCCCTTGTATGGAGTCTTTTCTCTCACCCTTTTGTTTTTTATGCTGCTCAGATACAAGATTTTTGGTAAAGCATTGGCAAGGATTCAGCATGATAGTCAGGTTTTGTAGAAGAGCCAGTTCAAGTGGTTCTTTTGCCTAATAGAATTGATTATTGTAGATAGTCTCTAGTAAAATTATTGGACCAATTTCTCGGTTGTGCATCTTCAGGTCAGAGTGAGAATTGGATCACCTGTTACAGGGTATGGCCAGGAAAGCATGAATCGTGCAGCTCGTCAACTTATTCCCCATCGATCTTGGAAAGATGAGGATGGTGTTGAGCATGTTGAGGTAACTTTATTGTATTGAAGTAGGTCTTGATCTCCTAGAATTTCCTTTTTCTTTACAATTGATGTTGCTTACATCAACATCAAGGTGCTACAAAAATTTATTTACGTGCGTAAACAGAAGTGACAAACATGATAAAAATTCCAACACCAATGAATTAGGACTAGATGTGAGATATTCTCTTCAAACGATTTATTTTTTTTGAGGAAAAGTGAGATGAATCTCATTAATTAAAATAAGATACATCAAAGCACAAAAGCAAAAAATATTTTTTTTCTCTTTTCAAAAAAATATATTGTATATAGATAGTTAACTAACCACCAAGGCGACCAAGAAACATGCTCAACTGCATTCTTATGGTAGTTTTTATGTCCCTCGAACAGTTTTATTTTGCAAATTCCATTCTCTTCGTCAATTCTTGAGTTAAAAATGCCCATAAACCATGTATGGCACATGATCATCAAAATCAATTGCAAGATCTCTCTTTGACAGAAAACCTTTTGATTGGTCAAAATTGCATTGACACAACAAATGATAGTATCTTGCTCCCCATTTCCCTTGGTATCTCACCATCTTATCCAGCCGAACGTTTCCTGCATGTCATGTTTAGCTTAATGTTTCGATAGATGGACAATAAAAACTATACATTTGTGGTCTTGGGACTTTAAACTTCAATGCATTTAAATAAGTTGGCGTTTTCAAAAAAAATTGTAGAATTCTAGTTTTATCCATTCAGTGTTTTTAGTTTAAATTGCAACTTTTTTTGAGTTGGCTTATAGTAATAAGATGGCATATAAATAGTGCATTTGGTACTACTGATTAAAAAATGTTAGGGTATCTTCGTACGTTATAATCACTACCAAACGCCCCATTAGTGTTAGTTTTGTGGGGTTTGGATCAAAATAGTGGGATTGAATTGGTTATTGTGCTAAGGAATTTGATTGTGGTAGAGGTTTTCATCGTGATGGTCTGACCCCTTTTGTGTTTGCATTAGTTGCGGATGTTTTGGGCGTTTTTGTTGCATTGCTTAGGTAAATGGTTTAATCAATGGTTTTCAACTGTGTAAAGCGGTAGAGTGTTTCTCATCTGCAGTATGTCAATGATACTATTATTTTTAATGATGTGAGTTAGGTTTAGATCGAGAATGTACAATGTTTGATTGAATTGTTTACTGTGCATAATTTAATCAGACTTGCTGAGCTTGTTTGGATTTGTTGTCTGTGAAGTTTGTGCTCAGGTAAAGTTTGTCTGTGAAGTTTGTACTCAATTCCAACTGTTAACTCAGGTAAATTTCTATATTCGTGGTCCACATGGTGCTGGAAAGGTCTTTGCAGAGATGTTTAAAGACAACACTGACAAACAGTGGAAATTCACCTATCTCATTGTTGAAATCATGTCACCTTCGCGGGCACAGTTGATGCTTGAGTCATATGTTCCTGCTTAAAGCTGGTTTGATAAGATTTGGCATGAATTTCCCGAAAGATGGGCACCTTGACCTTCATTTCTGACAGCAGTTTTTTCAAGTGCAGCATCACCAGATGGGGTTTATTTATTTCCTTATCAGCATCCAAGACCAACCTAAAAAGGTGCTGTTAACTCCCGTTTGGTACTTTTCGTTCTTGGATTCGCAATAGAGATTTTATACGCAGAAATGTTTGTTTCTTCCAGTGCAAAGCTGTATTTGAATCAACTTTCTAGGTTTTGATTGCTATGCGAGGAATAGGATGGAAGTGATGGACGGATTGCCAGATAGTATATGCTATCCTGTCTGTGGAAATGTTCGGATTACCAGACAGAATGTTCATCCTGTATTTTTCTAAGTTACCAATTGTTTTCTGCAGCAAGAGCATTTGTGTTCATTTTTATCTTTTTCCCTTTCTTCTCTGAACATACAATGAAATGAAGAATAATAATATCTTGCGAGCATCCTTCCATGTCATATTATCGTCTTTTGGTTCGAAGGCTTCATTTGTGCATTATGCGTTGAGGATACTTAGGAAATTTGATCCTTGAACAACGGTCAATTTCTACATGTATCCAGTTTGGCCACCTTCCAAAAGAAGAAATCATAGATTATAAAGCAGCTCTGTAAGTTATTTGTTTACTATTTCATCGTTGAAGAATTTGTTCCCGATTTTTGGATGCAGTTTGTTATGAACCGAGCACATGAAGTAAAGCAGAAACAGGTTGATTCCAAACGATTGTTTCTCAAAACTTCAATTAATCTAGTTTGAGATAAAATATTATTATTATCAAAAAGAAAATTTTCAATAGTCTTCTTTCTTAAAAACTCTCACTGATTCTTGTATTAGAATATGCTTCCATGGTTTCCAAGAGATTTTTTTGCTTGGACTTCTTGTGTTAGGAAAAAATTTCCAAATTTTTCTGATTGTGTTGCTTTTTCTGTTCATGCAACAGCACAGCGGCGCTTGGGTTGTTTGGATAACTCCACATTTATTTCATATTTATCTACTGAGCCTGTGTGAATGTATAGACTCTGTGTTCTGGTTGTGCTTGCTCGGTAGTTAGCTTTTGAATGTCATGCAATAAATTAAAAGGGTTCATTAATAGCAATATAAATTGTCACGTGGATCACCGCACCTGTCTGCCACTTTGCCTGGAAGGTTTGGTCCATGGTTTCTGTATATAAAAAGTAAGATGCCAAGTAGTTGTTAGATATTTTTGAACCTGAAAAATAAACCGTCGATGATGAGTTTGTTTTTCCGCTGTGTTTTTGTGTTGCATTGGTTTTTGCGTCCATTTGGTAAGATTTAAGAAGGAAATGCGTTTGGTAGAAATTCATGGCAAATTATTATTAAGAAAGCAGGTACTTTTTGGTATCATCACAAAAAAAATCTTTTATTGGTAGATGTTGATCTACATTATATATGCTGTTGCGTAGGAATTTGTATGGTACACATAGACAGGCACTCATACATATGAGAGAGAACATCAAATAATATTCTTGATGACCCATCATATTTTCTTGCAAGGACCAGCATCAAACAAATGAAAATCACAGGGGAAAAGGAAAAAGGTTGGTTGTCGTAGCTGGTACAGCCCATCACGGGAAGCTT
Source organism: Amphibolis antarctica (assembly GCA_024699675.1). NCBI lineage: Eukaryota > Viridiplantae > Streptophyta > Magnoliopsida > Alismatales > Cymodoceaceae > Amphibolis > Amphibolis antarctica. The sequence goes on from JAMKPZ010001173.1 coordinate 59,265, forward strand.
CTTGCCTTTCTCTTTTCCTCCGGTTCGGTGGACCCTCTCCAGAGATTCATGGGGGTGGTTGAACGATTGCATTTGCAGATTTTGCACATGCCGTGGCCACCCGTTTTCATCTAAAAACTCGGAATGCAAGGTCTGTGGTCCTTGCTATCAAAGTGTGCATGTGCCGGAGGAAGAAGAAGAAGAAGAGGAACAAGAAGAAAAAGAAGAAGAACGTTTCCTATGCCTCTATGCAACGACCATCAAGATTGGATGTAGCATATGGAATACAATATTTAAGATTTTAGTATTTAAGATTTCAAACATCCATGTCCTTGAACAGTGGCCATCTGTGTCTGCAAGTGAATCTGCCACTCTTCCTTCAACGACCACTAATTCCCGATCCTTGTCTCTGTCAAAATTGGGGATACTTCTGATCCATCGGCAATTACTCTAATGGTAATTCTCTAACTCAAGCTCTCTCTCTCTCTCTACCTGTTGACTTAAAAAGAGATTTTGATAAGGATGATTTCCGGCGGAATCGAACTTCATCTACTTTTCTTTTTTTTGCTTTTTCTGTCAAGTTTCAGGGACGTCAACTACTCGTGGAAGATGAATATTTTTTTCTTGGTGCTGTTGGTCTGGTGGCGTTGGTGGATGTGTGCACCCCACCACATGTTCCGCACAAAGAATGCCGTTCTTAAACAATTGTTGGTTGGAGATCTAAATCTAACCCCATGCGTTTGATTTGACGTGATTCGGAAGAGATACGTCGTCACATCCCTCCCCAGAGAATCTTGTTCTCGAAGACGTGACATTGGGATTTCATTAATCCATCCACTTGTAGGTCGCTCTTTCAGAAGGCCACTGACCGCCCAGAGGTGATCGTAGCTTTTTTCAACGAGTGTGTTTAACATCGTATTAAAAATGTGTAGCTGTAAATTTAGGAGAGATTTGAATAGAATTTTTTAAGTAAATATTTAAATTTAAAATCTTCAAATTTTTTTAAAAATCTCACAATATTAAAGGTACGTTTATAAATAATTTTTTTCAATTTCTAAAAT